>OX393573.1:11824480-11876980 GCA_947652115.1 Blastomussa wellsi
CTGGGAATACCTTTTGAGACTTTACATTCATACAAAAGCTAATGTACAGTACAATGCATCTTTATTTCAATACGCAAGAAAATTAATATTTTGTTTCAAATTGTATTTGATTATTTTCAAATTGGTTCAATTTTAATTTATTGTTTTTTTTTTATTTTTGCTGTTTTTATTTATATATTTATATTGCTGTTAACAATTTACATCATTATCAAATACAACTGTAAATATGGTAGCCCATGATACTGAATTTATTATTTTTTAAAAAATAAGGCTTGGCATTTTTGCTGTTTAAAATACAAATGTTCAACCATTATGATATACTAGTACTACAGTAGTTCTCTGAATGGTATCACTATGACAACTCCTACAAATAAGAACCTACTAAGAACCTAATCAGCCTGAGTTCGGAAAAACTACCCCAAAATATAAGAACCCAATCAGCCTGAACCCAAAAATTCTAGGTTCTTATACGCGGGTGTTTACTGTATTACAGAATCAAGTTGTAGTTCACGGCCGTTTGCCGATCGTTGTTTGTTCGTTCGCATTGATTTTCATGCCAGTTGTAACACACTGCAAGTTGCCGGTTTTCAGACTCCAGTTAGCATTTAAAACGCCGTGTTTCTATGCTACATTTTGTCAAAACCGAACTCCATTTTCTACCATTCAAGAAGAGTGTTATGTTCTCGGGTTAGAAGAGTTCATAGAAGGAACACATACACAAGCTGGCGGGTCACAACTACAAGATTGTATTGATAAGAGCACACGGTAAGCCATGTGACCGCTGTACATAGAATTACTCCGACCAATGGCTGAATAATGAATATAAACATCTCGATCACTATAACAAAGAGGAGGCGTCTTCATAAATAACAGTGAAGTTAATCTTCGCAGTATATTTTGCCGTACACAGGCGGCTATAAGACTTACTACAAACGTACAGGAAGTTCGCTGAGTTTCTCTTTCGAAATTCGCTAACTGTCTATCGAAATAAATGCTGTTAGAATCAAACAAATGAGTATAAATTCGTTAAATGCGAATGTCTGTAGCTGGAAAATGTCTTGAAGTGCTTTTCATTCAAATAACGAAGCTTGAAAAATGTCGACACAAGAACGGCAATCGATTTTCGGTTCAAAGTATTCCCATGGATAAGACTTATTTTTATCCAGTTTTTCTAATCTGTTTTGGTGCTACATTTGTGCTTTTTAATTCTTCTTTCTTTATTGATGAAGTTTCGGCGAGTATGGTTCATTCACATTGCAGTAAAATCATTCTTGCAGTATAAAATGCACCCTGTGTAATCAAAATGATTTTCGCCGCTCGGCTCAACTGGATGCGCGCGTAAACAAAGATTTTCAAACACTTTATGATTTCTTGCCCCAAAAAATTAAAGTAGGAAAAAATAAATAAGTTCTTTACCGGCTCGGGCAGCATTTTCAAGACCTCGGTCACAGTTTTTCACCATACGGACCTCCCAGCCGGCAAATAACATATATATTTTACTTGTTTGCTTAATGTTTAATATGCGGTAAATACTAAGACCAAATATAATAAGAGGGGGTAAGTTTCTAAAGAAACTGTGGTGCTGCGTCGGTGGGAAGTATAACAATATAATTTGGTTTTATCAACTGGGTTGATAATGTCAATTGGCCACCGTAAAGAGATTCAAGAGCTGACGTTTCAAGCGTTAGCCCTTCGTCGGAGCGAATCGCTCCGACGAAGGTCCAGTTGATAAAACCCAGTTGATAAAACCAAATTATACAAATATAATAAGGCCATATATAATAAGGCCAAATATATTCTGCCTTTTCCTATGTGTAATAGGACTACATGCTGTCCAATTCATTCGTTCGTCCGTCCGTCCGTCCGTCGGTCCGTCCGTCGGTCCGTCCGTCCGTAAGTGCGTGCGTGCGTGCGTGCGTGCGTTCGTTCTTTCGTTCGTGCGTTCGTGCGTTCGTTCGTTCGTTCGTCCGGCCGTTCTACGTCCGTCTGTGCGTCCGTCCGTGCGTGCGTGCGTGCGTGCGTTTATTCGTGCGTTCGTTCGTTCGCGTGCGTGCATGCGTTCATTCGTACGTTCGTGCGTTCGTTCGTTCGCTCGTTCGCTCGTTCGCTCGTTCGCTCGTTCGCTCGTTCGCTCGTTCGCTCGTTCGCTCGTTCGCTCGTTCGCTCGTTCGCTCGTTCGCTCGTTCGCTCGTTCGCTCGTTCGCTCGTTCGCTCGTTCGCTCGTTCGCTCGTTCGCTCGTTCGCTCGTTCGCTCGTTCGCTCGTTCGCTCGTTCGCTCGTTCGCTCGTTCGCTCGTTCGCTCGTTCGCTCGTTCGCTCGTTCGCTCGCTCGTTCGCTCGTTCGCTCGTTCGTTCGTTCGTTCGTTCATTTATTTATTTATTTATCCAGGGTCATTCAATTTAGCAGAGCTAGTTTAAATGGAGCCCTGACGCAACACAAATACAAAGACATTAAGACATTAGTTTGCTGCATATTTCATTTTAACAACGCTAAATATATATATATATTGCTGTCTATAGAATTCTGTATGTGTAATTTCAAGAAAACGTAGAGCAAATTTTGTTCTAAGCGTTAAACATGATTGAATTTTGAGGTTTTCTGGCAAGGTTCGAAAATATCTTTAGCCTGATTTTTGATCAAAAATAAACGCCGACTAACTGCTGGCAATGTTCAAGATATCGATTACTGTCTTTGATTACTGTTCTCAATGCCCTCTGAAATGATCATAATAGTAATAGAGTTGATGTTCTTGGGCGTAAATACGTTTTTGGCCCTCCTCGTATTTTCTAAAATGAGTCTATCTTTTTGCCGAGGCTCGACAAATCGGAAGTCTTGGACGAGTACCTTCCGTAGCAACGGATAAACAAAGACAGGTTTTGGGATCTGCAGGCCTTTTAAACAGTGGAAATGCATCTAAAATGTCGACCTTGAAACTACTTCGAACTCGTTCATTTGCGGTATTTTCCACGTAATCTTCAACACATTGCCACTACATTTGGATTTCTTGCTCAACAAGGTTTTACCAAATCACCTTTTTCTCGGGAACGATAAAAAGCGTTTTCCAATGAAACTTACCAGGAAGCTCGCACCGCTGATAGTCTACAATCGTGTGTTTGACCACGAAGCTATTTGCAAACTATGGTTTTTATTTAGTGGCCATGAAGGTTGAAGGTAATTTTAAAAAGATCAAAAAGCATCAACATCTTTTAGACAATTTGAAATGTTAGATTGATCAAACACAGATTTTTGGATTGTTTGATGAGGAGTAAAAATAAAGTAGAATTATTGCCCGATAACTAAATGGGGTAAAAAATTGAAACTGTTAAATATATGCTGTTAATATTAAAGTTAATTATTATCAATATGCGTGGCCAAATTGAGATTAGGCCTCGTCAAAACACGCGCTGTGCGAACCGCTGTGCTGAAGCTGATTGATTCGCGCGATAAATTTAAACCAATCAGATTACGTTCAGGCCGTTTGACGCGGGAAAACCATCGAGGTGCGAACGAGCGAACAGTAAGCTTTGAAGTCCAGTTTCACACAAAACGGATATTTTTCAGGGAGAAAAATCGGTCTACTTGTTAGAAATGGGAAGGATGGAAACAAAAAATTCGGATTTAAACTTGAAGATAGGCTAGAAGCAAAAGCACAATCCAGAAGAAACAAAGAAAGCAAGTTCTAGTCGTCTTTACAAGAAGCGAAACATCGTCGCTTGATTCCTACGGTCGAGCAAAATTAGCTGGGCTGAAGTATTGCGGGAGAGACATGGTAGTAATATTGGCAAAGTTCTGCATCTGATCAAAACATATCGGTCCGGCTTACATTTATAACATTTTCAGCGCGAAGTTCTTACTTGTATTTTTGAAAACCTTATTAAATTTGTTAGTCATCGGGATGTCATGGTACCCGTGTAGTGTCAGTTGCGACTCCCGCGCTTCGCGCTCGGCCGCAAATGACACTACACGGGCGCCAATAAACAATGAAAATGCTGCCAACTCATTCACCAGAAAACAATGACTATGTGTGCAAGATTTGAATAATTTTGACGGAAAATATCCCTGTGTTAAACATTGTCAATAACTTAGCTCCAAAAATGGAAATCGAATGAAGTCGAATACTCAGTCTTGATTTAATTTGTTAACATACAAGTTATCAGCATCAGAAAATCTAAATAAATGGATGTCGCATGAACGAGTAAAAAAATCACGTATATTCTGAGGCGCAGAGTTGGTAGATACATCATGCATAAGAGAACATACTGTTTCAAAATAAAGCATATTGATGGGTAAGACATTGGCGGAAATAAACAAAGGAATCGCATGAGATCTATCACTATCAAAAAACATTTGCCGAAGAGGTCGTTTTTGTAAGATAAAGATCTTCATCAAATAGCACCAGGCAGCAATTCCGTAGCATGAATAAGGTAAATCAGAAAACGATAAATTTTGATTATAATATTTAAAGAACGCGGTGCCTTAATCGTGCAATAATTCCAACTGCTCTGCTAATTTTAGAGGCAATATAGTCGATATGATATTTCCAGGCTAAGTTTTGCTATTTGAGGCATTATTTTGTATCCTTGTATTAATCTGATAGCTAAGCTTCTTTTGTGATGGTCTGAAGATGGTAAAGTTTGACTTTTTTGCACTTATGGTCAGCTTATCAGTCACAGACTTTCTGCAGTTCGATGTTGATTACACTTTTTAGTGATCTCGGATCCTTGTCGTAGCCCGCGTGGAACCGTCTATTACAAGTTTCCGTATTATCTGCTAAAGGCAAAATTTATCTCTTCGCCTTCGACCGTTGCACTGAAGGAAGTAGACATGCCGTATGCACTCGAAGCGAAAAGCACAGGTTTAAAGGAGGTGTGGACCAATGCAGTAAGTAACGTTTAGAAATCATTTAATTTTCGAACGTCTAGAATATTTCCGATTGCAAACGAAGCTTTGAAATATCTTTTGTTTCTTGCTAGTTTCCGTAGTTTGCAGCTCGCATTATAAAATGTCGAACGTTGTATTCTAGCTTGTAGGGTTTATTGTAAGGAAACGGTATTACTATCAAACTATCGGCGGTATTATTTCGACAAATTACAAAGCTGTTTTCTTAGAATTGTAGTATTCTTTTCTTTTAGCGGACCTAAACAGTTTTCATGTATACATGAGCGATTACTCAAGAGTCTCTGTTCGTACAGTTTGGACATCACCACTGTATCACCGCTCTGATTGAAACAATTTCTAAACGGATTTGGCTACTATTTTTGTGGTCTTTTCAGCAGGCTTTCAGTCATTTTGATGCTTAGTTTCTTTCTGGATCGCTCGACTTTCGCTTATGTTTTGTACTTACGTTTGACGGATTGCATAAGCGTCTGTTGAGTTAAACTGGTTAATGCCTCGCCTTCGATTAAAGCTATGTTTTCCCGAGACATAGTGTGTAAGTCTCTATCTTTGTGCTATGTTCGCGATCAGTGAACTGTCACTTTTCAACCGACTTACGTAATACTGCCCATCCCTGGCCTGGCTGCATAGTATGCCAAGATGAGGTTGAAGAATAGTCGTGCAAGTCATAGTGAAAACGTTTGTAAACATTTGATAGCAGGTTTTGGTTCACTTTTTGTTTTGGGACTTGTTTTCTTCATAAACTATGACAGACACTGTATTTTATCAAATGCATTATGATGATCATTACTATTAAAGCCGAGGGTTCACTGTTAATCTACTCACCTATTTCACAATGTTTCCCAACAAACCCAGGTTTGCAAATGCAGTTGTATCCGTTAACACCGTCAATGCAGCTTCCATGGTACAGGCAAGGGTTACAGACGCAATCGTCTATGTCTAGAATTGAATTAAATTGAATATTGGAACAGAGAAATTCTAAAAGGGGGGTCTTTGTTAGCTTCGCGCGCCACCCAAATCAATGGAGATGGGAAGTTAGGAATTTGAAAACTAAGCTAGGGAGTTTAGTTGAGGAGATGCCTTTCCCTTGAAATTTTTTTCCCGTTTTTTTAAGGGTTTAACTCTTGGTAGTTTCGAAAACTCGAGAGCTTGAAGTTTGATAAATTGAGGTTTAGAAATCAGGATAATTCTTCCTGAGAAGTTTGAAAGAACTCATGAAGCTAGAACTGCTCTTGGCTATCACCTTCCACATTCCAGAAGAAGAAGAGAGAAAAGTACTTAGTATGTAAAACTAAAAAAAGCCTGCTTTCCAATAAACCGAGGGCAGATTGGGATACCTGTGGAATCTTGCTTGGTATCCACTCCTTAGGAAGGAACACCTGACTGAATAGCTCGTTGTGGCGTTCATTCAGTGCGTACCAAGTGGGAATTGATAAAATATGAAAAAAGGCGCTTCAGCGTTTTTCCGCCCTATCTCGTGAATATGAGCCGCAAAAGTATGGAGTGCCACAAATCGATAATGTTGATCCAGATCTTATTGGTTTGTTTAATTATTGCACATTCCCTAAGTGCGAAACCGCTGAAATGAAAACGAGTCTGCTTTGCATGAAAATAAATAACATGCAAATAAATACATTTTCATATGCATGGTTTCACAAACTAAGACTCATTTTGGCACCAAGGCAAAATATAACAAGAAAAAGGGTGGGTAACGTTCTTGCTCCCCGAATCAAGCATTAACGATGTCACTATACGTGGCTCTACTGGAAGTCAGAGGCTCAAAGTGCCACGAAAAAAATGTATATGGATAAAAAAAAAAACATTTCATTTCGTACGTTAGTGTAAGTAGCTTTTCTTGCACGGTTTTCGGATTTTTGAATGTTCGATACTTACTTAGATTTAAGCAGAATGATAGTATACTACAGCATGTTGCCAGTCGCTGCTTCTCTTGGGACGTCTTTTATACTCACCATTCTCACATTGTTCTCCCTTGAATCCAGGACTGCACGAACACCGATATCCCTTGTCTGTAAAGCCGGACTGACAAGCTGCGTTGTTCTTACAAGGCTCCCCATTCTTTCCACAGTTGTTCTAAGAAAGGTATAATCGGGAAGAGTAAACAACAGCCCTGCTGTACAATAACAAGAACAACAATGGCAATAGCAATAACGACAATGATAACATCAACGATAACGATAACGATGACGATGACGATAATGATAATGATAATAACGATAATGACGTTAATGATAATAATGATGACAACGATGGTAATAATAATAATTTCAGTAATTTCCGAAGTGTTTCTATTGGGTACACTCAAAGGAAGTTGTTTTTCTTTTCATGCTACACATTTTACTTTCTGGGGAGGTCATAGTTCGAGAGCAAGTTTGACCAATTTTAGTGAAAATTGAATAAATTGTCGCGGCCGGTGGTATAGACCATGGTGATTTGGCAAATTTGCGACCTAATTTGATATTAGAGCTAATTAAAAGAGCAATACGCGAACTAATCGGACTAAAACTTACTGAGGCCAAACTATAATTTCGATGATTGTTCTTCCGACTATCGAGAGCTCTGATGAAAGCGAGCAGAGTAAATTTCTTTTCCCCGCTACATTCCAGAGGCAGTACCCGATTCTTCGATGCCGAAGTCGCCCGCCTTGTCTGGTTTTTGATATTTCACAAACGAGCCAAAACCAAACTCATACAGCAACTTTCGCGAGCAATACATCTCTCAAAAAGCCGCATCCAAACAATAATAAACAATGCGAAAACATTTCTACAGCATTTTATTTCAAATATGCATTTAAATATTTGCAGGCTGTGACCACACATAAGAGGTGAAGCGCGGTGATGGTATTACATGGACAATCTAGTAATATGAGGGACACAAAGACAAACAACGTGGATAACTCACACACACTAGTTCGTGAACGATCCAAAAATTCAGTGATGAACACCTTAATATACATGTCTGCGGACATTGGTAAATATTATAAATTTCTCTGCAAGAAATCGAAAAGGCAACCAAAAAAAAAGAAACAAACAACAAAAACAAAACAGACTCTTAGAGTTAGATATTATACGACTGGTTTTCATGCAGTCAAGATGTTCTCTCGTAAGCACAAATTTAAACTTGAAGCAAACAAGAGGAAGAGGTATAGCGTCAATGTGAAAAAAATGGAAAAGCCATGCATAGAAGCATCTGCTAGAGCGGAGAGAAAGTAATAAACATGAAAATCTTGAAAATGCGTTCACACGGACTAAAGACACAACTGCGAAATAGTGACTAGCCGAGGGCCGGACTAGGATTGGACTAGGATAGGATCACAGGGGCAGATAAAGAGGACGAATGTGCGCTGTACAGGCCATATGTGGCACCTAGTCACAAAGGATAGATACAGGTACTGGTACAGTTACAGGTCTCTGTGATTGGTGTCCCAGATTAGAAACATATCCCTCCTTGTGTTAGAACAGTACACAAATGGAAGATGAAGAGTTAACTTTTTGTTGGCTTACCTTCGCGCCACGATAGTAGTAGCTGTGGTTAGTCACCAGGTCTCCGTCATGCTCTATGTGAGTGGAATTATTCAGCTCACATTCATGGTTTCCATTAGAATCCTTGTTCTTAATATTAAGACTAACACAGGTGTCATTCAGGTAGCACAGATATTCACATTGGTCCAAGTCTTTTACAATCTTCGTATCTATTGTGTGGTTCATCAAACGTCGTTTAGCAAAGAAATAGTAGGCTGGGAAGTGAAGTTCACGATCTCGTTCTGAAAGAAGTAAATAAAATGACAATTGAATAATAAATAAAGAAATCCAGGAAACGAGCTTGAAGAAAGAAACAAAGAGACAAGCAAAGAGAAAAAAAAATAAATGAATTTGTTTTCGAAGTTGCCCTACTCCCAAGAGGGATAAGACATCATTGAACGTATTGCAGACCGCGGTGCAGAGGGGGGAGGGGGGGGGGGGGGGGGGGGGTTCGTCTCCCACCTTTCCTTCAATTTTAGAATGTATAAGTAATGATTCTGAACAGCCACCATCTTGGATTTATTGTTCAAAGAACTGCATTGAAAGAAGGTTTTTCTGATAAAAACGTAACATAAAAATCAGTACAAATTGGGCAAAACACGCCTGTCAAAAAAACGGTTGCCAAGTTCCTGATACAATTACCTGTCTTACAAAGTTGTTTACAGAGTAATTTTAGTCAAAGTCGCAAAGTTTCACAGCTTTTGGTTAATTGTTGAAAAATGAATAAGCGTTCAAAGTCAACGCGGGTACTCACCCCCACAACGGATGTTTTAATAGTGTTGAATTAGAGACAATCAAACAAGAACCTCCGGCTAATACCGACTAATGGATGGTGGTATCTTATGACACATAACGACTGGTAACTGTCACACGTGAGCCAATAAAATTTAGGCTTTGCACGACACGCAGACAGTATCTGCTTTTAAATGACTTCCCTTTTTAACTATGCAGTTGTACCGAGAGAATAATAAATTAGAATTAATATAATACGCTTTGTCAACTATGCTTATGTCGGAAAGTACATCGGCCGTGCGCGGGAAGTTTCTATTTTTTTTTTTTTTTTTTTCAACTTAAAGGTAACCTCTTAATTTCACACTTTTACTTAAAGAAAGTTACAAGTGGGCGTTTAATGGAGGGTGGCCGCCTAATAGGTGGCCGCTTAATGGAGGTCGCACTGTATTAATTTACGTATAAAATTATGAAAGTGAGAGATGATCTTCGCAGTGAATTTCTTATTTAAGCAATTGCATGGAATAAGAATTATTGAATTGTATCGTATCAAATTATCTTGCGTATTGAAAACGTTGGTGTAAAAGGAAGTGAAAGCACTGGATGTTTAACATAATTTTTCACAGTTTTAACTAAAGCTAACTCGAATAGCTAATAGGCGATGCATTTTAATTTAAGTATGCACCAGGACCGAGCAATGTGCATGCAGAGGGTTTTGACTTAAAGGGTGATTGGGCTTTTTTGCTAATTCGTTTTAATGTTGACCTAGGTTTAGATTTGACCGTGAGCAACGCTTCCTTCTTCTTTTTTTTTTTTTTTTTCAAACCCGCACCACAACCGACCTTTCTAATAAGAAAGCTTAGTTTGTTTGTATATATCTATTTAAACTTCCCTCAATATTTGTGCGGTTTTGACAATTAGGAAATTAATATAGACCGAAATTAATGGCACGATCTACCTGTTTATTCAGTGTTGATAGTTGAATGCGTGAAAGCCTTTAACAAGCACGAACGTGTGTACTATAAAATAAAAGTAATTTGAAGGCTTAGTTTTAACATAGAAGAGATTTTAATTTGTTAGACAAAGGTCGCGATGCGTTTGTGTTTAAATTAATGGATGTCGTATATCGCAAAATACAGTAGATAGAATTTAAGCCATAGGCAAGTTCTTCCTGTCTTAATGCGACGTTTTGTATACATAAAAGGTGTTGTAGGCCTGTCCGAAAGATCAGATTTATTTAATTGCGCAAGGTACGAACTTAGTGTCACGCATTTTTTGACAAGTTAAATACAGCATCGCCTATCTTCAGAAGAAAAAACAAAACAGTCACATCGGATTCTCCATAGCGTGGTTTTGTCGCATCTTTAAGCAGGAAAACAGCGAGTTTAATTCGCATTTTATTTTACTACTTAAAGTTTTATGTCCTTAAAGTGCATGATGTTTTACGAGGACAGACGTTATGAAAGAAAGCTATTTGTTGTATTTTTTTTCCAAATCTAGGGCTGATCAGATATTGGCTTGGCTCTCGATTCAAACGGTTGAAGCAAACTGGCCTTTGTCGCAGAATGTTCTTCTGGGCTTATGTATAGGTGTCACTGCCAAAACTTTGACGGGATCTCAAGACAATGCTTCCTAGTTAAAGTGTTTCCTTATTCTCTTCCGTGAAGTCCATGCAAAATGGAATGATTTGTATAGAGAAATTAAATTTTATTTAGTTGACTTCTATGAATTGTCACATCTCAAGCAATGTTGAAGGAATTAAGCGGTGTCAATTTGAACCAATTGAAGATACCAGTCCGCAAAGAACATCACCAGGGAGCGATGGCAGGAAATTATACAAAAAAGATATAAAATGAAAGAAAGAAGGAAGTGGATTTTTCGAACTCACCTTGGGCACCAGTAAGATAAGGCATCATTGAAATCCATGTGAGAAAAACGAACAACAGGATAAACGCCATTCTGACCCTAGACCCGGTCGAAGAAGCAGCTGAAGCTAACACCGAATAATTCATTATATAATATAATGATATGGATTGTGGTATGTTATGACAATCAGTTTACATAACTCCTAACTGTCACACTTAAGCCAATTCTCTACTTGCACAATACCATAATACACCGCTTCTACCCCCCAAAAAATTTGCATAGGCATTGTCTTAGATTTCCCTTGGGACATCTTCATGTCCCAGGAGAAATTGCGAACAATGATTATGCAAAATTTTGGGGGGTAAAAAGAAGTGTATTATGGGATTTGTACAAGTAGAGAATAAAGATTAGGCGAAGACAAGCTGAAATCATCTGCTGTTTAGAAGACTTCCCGTTTTAATTATGCATGCTTACCGAGAGAAAAAAATATGGTAATTTAACAACTTTATTTGCGCAGTTTTTGTCTGTTGCTGATTTTAGAACCGCGCCGTTCGATTACAGACTCGAAGTTTATTTTTTCTGAGCCTACCATGCCGAATTGCCACCGATTTTGAAATTCTAAATGATTTTCAAATCTGAAGTGAATTTGATGGTTCATTATAGACATTATAAAATAGATATGTGTAGCACCTCTCTTATCAAATCTTGTTCCTGTTGTTTGTTCTATTGTTGGCTCGAAGGGAGTGCTTATACTCGACCTTCAAAATAAGAACAATTTTCTTACTCTTTCTAATATACTCAATATTGTGGCGAGAAATTGGTACAGAGGGATGTATACGAATCTCTCAGGCCCGACAAGGAATTGATTTAACGTTATTCAAAAATTAAAACCAGGGGAAAAATTGAGCTCACAAGATGTTTTACCAAAAGAGTTTTCCATGCCTTAAACAGAAGAAGCAATTTTCGAAGATAGATATAATAATTTGTTCATTGATGACGTCATTGTTTAAATTTCTATTCAAGGAAGGTTGGAGAAAGGTTTGTTTAGGGAGGAAAATAAGATACGTAGCAAGGAACTTATTTTTTGGGTGACGTAGTTATCTGACTATTGTTGATCCGATTTCCTTACTAAATATGGTATTATCGAAAAAGTTAACAAAAGTTTATTTTGCTCTTTTCTACGATAAGTCTAAACCTTCCCTTTTTATTTCGCCCAAACAACAATTTTTTAATTAACTATTTAAAATTTAGTCAATAAATTAACATATCACGGCCGCCACGACGTTAACAAAAGCGAAGAGATCTGTCTCAAAGCATACACCTACCTTATTTATTTATTTACTCAAATTCAATTACACAGATGATCAATGATTTGCTGGCTGGGAGAAACCCCCTTAACGGGAAATTGTATTTTTTTTTAATATTCTCACTGTTAATATACAAAGCGGTCAGAACTATCATGTCATATATTTTACTGACGCATTCTTCATGTTTGAATAAATTTCCAGGCTAAGCAATTTTTTCTCCAGGCTAACGCTCTGTCTTTCCAGGAAATTGACTGCTTTGTTTCGCAGGCGAAAAGCTGCATTTTCTTTATTATTATTAGTAATTATTTTTGACCGAGGGCTAGGGTTAAACCTTGATGTTCTAGTGCCTAAAGTGATCTCCAAGTAACTTCTCCGCATGTGAATAATATACTAAACGCAGCGTCACGGTTAAGAAATTTAAGAACGTTATCACGAGAGAAACGCATACAAGTAATTGCCACTTAAATTAAAGTGAAATTCTCCACCCTTTCTTAAAAATGAGTTTTATTGAAAGATTGGTGGGGGCATTTCAAATGCCCAATAACAATGAGCTCCGTTCTTATTAAATTAAAGAGATAAGTGCTTTTAACGATGATAAATTAACAATTAATATTATTATTATTATCATCGATAAACCGCCAATAGCATTCATAATTGGAAACAATCGGTATGGTTATATATAGAACAAAGATTGTCAAACCCCTTGTTTATAAGACGTGGACTATTTCGCACTGCAACTTTAATGTTGTTTTAGTGTAAAACAGAAACGATTGAACAACTTTTTAGAACCAAAATCTTCCAACTAACTTGCGATAGATGCAGACGAAAATGTCAGGGAGGAAGCAATTTCCACGGGCTTGAAAAAATTGATTTTGAGAGAAATGACACTTAACTTAGAGGCGATCTAAAAATAATATAATACCAAGGCCTCAGACAGATGTAATTTGACATTAAAACATTGATCTGCTATCGCTGATATTTTGGCAACCCCCGCACTTTTATTTGGTGTAAACCAAACAGCCTTTTATTTTGGACCTCTGCATTTTACAACAGAAAATTGCCGCTTTTGTAAATGTTGTAAAGGCTTGTTAAACTCGAGAGGCCAAAAAAGACAAAAAACGTGGTTTTCTTTGCCGTGTTTCGCAGAAATTTGCGCCAGTGTTACGTTTTTTTTGTAATGTAAATCACCTTTTTTTATGTTATTTTATGCACGTTTAGAGGACTCGTAAGCTACGAAAGTTGAGCTTTGTCGCCAAGTTAGCATAAAGAGAAAAAGTATATGATATCCAAACAGCCGCCAACTTGGATTTCTTGCAAAAATCACTGCATTAATTCTTGGTTTTCACGTGACATCAGAAAAAACTAAAATTAAAAATTTTGAGTTTTCAACTCCATCTGTTAAAAGTCACTTTTAAACATATATCTGCTGGCCTGTTTTCAGCTCGGTAGAACAGTTTGAATTTCAGATTTTTCACAATACGTGATATCGGCATTGTTTCTGGGTAACATGTTACCTGCGCGAAAATATCGATTCGCCTTATGTTTTCGTGTTCTGAGTAACCGATATGTTGAGGAAGTGTCTATGCGAATGTTTTCAAGTTCAACAAAGAGAACAAACGTTTTGAGAGAGCCAAAGTAAACTCCAGATGTTTCCGCTGGTTTTCGGCCCCTCAGAGGGGCTCCAACATGGCGTCTCCATACTTAAACAATAGAGTGTCGAGGAACTATCAACTGATAGTTGCCCCGCGGAAATTTGATGTTCTTAAAACAAATATTTGCCCGAGAAACGAAGCTTCGAGGGCAAATATGCTAGTTCTAAGAACATCAAATTTCCAAGGGGCAACTATCAGACCGATAGACTAAGTTCCGAGACATAAACACTCCATTGTCTTTATTGTTCAACACTAAATTTTCTTCCGCGCGCAGATTCACAAAACAGCTTCTTGAGTTTTTGCTGCAAGTCGAAATGTACGAATAAACGAAAATCAGGCAAGAAACCCTCTAAATTCTCTACTTGCACAATCCCATAATACACCGCTTCTACCTCCCAAAAAATTTGCATAGGCATTGTTTTAGATTTCCCTTGGGACATCTTCATGTCCCAGGAGAAACTGCAAACAATGATTATGCAAAATTTTGCGGGGAAAAGAGGTGTATTATGGGATTTTTGCAAGTAGAGAATGCAGATCAATCAAATAGCGTTTGATTGTTTTTTTTTTTTTTTTTTTTTTTTTTTTTTTTTTTTTTTTTTTTTTTTTTTTTTTTTTTTTTAACGAAAGCCCGCTTGTTTACAAAAAAAATTCACGGACGGGCACTATCCATCCGGGTATTTTCCTCGGACGGGCACTATGCGCTGATAGTGCACTCCGCGGATAAACACTATCGCGTCACGTGTTTAATTTAGACCATGAGAATTGGAGAAAATTTAGTGGTGAACTATAATAAACACTGTGATTTTCAGTGATACACTTCGCCCAATAACTCGAGTTCGGAGTATCGTACATTCCCGAAACTTTGGCATGTTTTTTTTATTTATTACACTTCTACGATATTTCAATTTCCTGACTCAATTCATTGAATGGTAAGCGATTTTATTTCTTACTTGCGTGAAACGTGCGTGATACTTGCGTGGCGTGAAAACCACCAATTTGCTGGTAAGGTTCTTTTAAAATTGTTTGTGAAAATAATCTCACTGTCCAACCTGAGCCCGCGATCCAATGATATACTATACCTGATCAGTGGTCAACTTAAATAAAAGCATGACCTCGATGAGTTCTAAACCTGAGCCCGCGATATGGCCATGTGGTACCGATCAGCGGATAACTTCTTTTGACAGCGGTCAATTGATTGTGGTAACCTTTTACCTTTAAGGCGGGGGTAAACCTGAAAAATAGGCCATTTTTCAATAATTTTTCACAGCTAGGATTTAATTGAAAACCCTAGCAAACTATATATCCCTGGAAAGCTTATGAATCAAAGATTATGAAAAAAAATATTTCACACTCCACAAGTCAATTGTAATAGGATACCACTCATTTAACCATGCCACCTGCTGGGTGCTACCAAGGCTTACTTAAGAAAAGATAACTCTTGCTAGAACTGATAAAAATTAATTTATTTTATATCAATTTAAAGAAGACATGTTGCTTATTGTTTTAAGCAGAGGGATTTCTAAAATGTTTAAAACATTAAAAATAATGATTGATTGTATTTGACATGGAAAATCAAAGATGTGTTTCACTTCATAACTTAGAGTACATGCATCATATGGAAAATTCCTCTGCTTAAAACACAAAACTTATTGAGAAAAAGAAACCCTGAAAATTTCAGATCAATCGGATAAATTGTTCTCAAGCTATCTTTTCTTGAAGACAAAATTATTGCGTAATGAGAAAATTGACTTTAAACTTAAAGATAGCAATTAAAGTTGATTTATTAAAAATTGTAACCACTATAGTGGCCCTTATGTCCATATTTTGACCACAGGAGTGTCTGAAAGCAATTTAAAATCCCCCTGCTTCAAAAGGTAAAAAAAGTGGAAATTGGTGCAAAATTTTTTCTACATAGTAAAGTTAAATACCCAAAGCAACAAATTCCAAGGAAAACAAAAAACTGAGTTTTTGAGCGAATTTCAGGTTTACCCCCGCCTTAAATGTCAACTCCAGATCTGAGCCCGCAATATTCCCACACGATCCTCGTCAGCGGATACTTTGTGTCGACGTCGTCGTCGGTTGTACGGGCCCGTGAGCCATTCCGCTAGCCATTTTGACCATGAAAAATGGCCAGCACCATGAAAAAATGGACTGCACGGTTTTCTATGAGAATGGTGCTCCGCGGAGCTCCGCTATTAACATCCAACAACTCTTTATGGATCTTTGTCACTCCTTCCTGAGCTCTGCGAATTTTGAATTCGCAGTCCCATAAAACAATAGCCATTGCATAAAAAAATGGTACCACTTAGTTACAGTAGACAATGCTAATCGGGAGAGCATGAAATTTACCTGTACAATTACGACCATCTCCATAATATCCTAGGTTACAGGTGCAGTTGTAAGCTCTTTCGGTGTTTGAACACAGAGCGGTAGCATTGCAGCGGCAGTTGTGTGAATTCTCAACACACTCGTCAATATCTTGGGAAATAATTGCAACAATATATCATTAATACATTCCACTTCATTCTTTTTCAATCTTGCTGAGGAATTTGTTGCCATATGGTCAAAAGGGACAGAGGATAGTAAGGAGGGGAAAGGCCGCGGACCCACCCATTCTGAGCCGCAATGCCGTTCGTGTAAAATCACGCTAAAACGGGTCTTTTGAGGTCGAAAAAAAGACATAAATACCAAAAAACTTTAAAACATTATTGTACATAGTCAGAACTATAAGAAAATAAAGAAAGCCAATTTTGCCTTTAGTTCTCCTTTAAAGTATTTTCTACCATTTTGGAAAGATAATTTAGTCCATGACGGTAAATCTCTCAGCAGCTATCGCATTGCCAAAAGAAGAACGTAAGCCTCATACTGCCGGAGCTTATCCCGGTTTCCGGATAGGATGCTAGTCCATCGCAGAGTTACCTCCAGCAATATTTCGTCGGTACCCATTTATACACCTAGGTGGAGAGAGGCACTGTGGAGCAAAGTGTCTAGCTCAAGAACACAACGCAGTGTCCCGGGCCGAGGCTCCAACTCGGACCGTCCGAAATTAACCACCAGGCCCCCCTCTAAACGATTTCGGCAATTTTAAAATTAAAGTATAATTTATTGAGACTTGCTTTGCAGCTGCTCATTCGTGAAAATTTATGTACAGACTGCTTGCAAATGATTTTTGACATGGTCATAGCAACCGCTTAATTGCAGGCTAGTTGGTTAAATATCGACTTTTTGACAAAACGCATCGTTTTTACTGCTTTCCTACATTCTGTTACCATTTTTATTGATTTTGTATTAATTTACAATATTTTCTAACTTACTGAGACAAGTGAAATTCAGATAGACCGGTAAGTCCATAGGCTTTTATAGCAAGCTCTAAGCACTTGATATTCCAAATAACTCAATTCAATTTTGTGCTTATACTAAATAAAGTGAATATTTCTTTTTTGGGAGGGGAGGCAGGGATTTTACGTTCAAAAAAGATGATTGGAAAAAAAAGAGGATTGAAAAAATGATATTGTGGTATATTTCTTCTTGGTTAGATATGTTTTGGGCAATTGGTGTTGTTAGAAATGATATATTTTGAGAACATATTTAAAACAGTCGCAAAGCAGTTTGCAATACAATAAAAATAACCTTGATACAAAAGTTTTTGCCCACTTGTTACTCAAACATCTGGTGGATTCCCTCTTAATACAGTAATAGGAAATAATGTGTATCTGATATGTTGAAGATAAAATACGAAGCTAAATAGAGACAAATAAATAAATAAATAAATAAATAACAAACAAACAAATAAACAAACAGACAATCAAATATATAAATAAATTACAAAAAATAAACCTTTACGTAGCCACGTAAATGAATCACAACAAGCGAAAAAGATGACACTTAGGTTTATTTATATTTACTTTCCAGCATCGTGTATGTTAGAGAAAACCTAACATGTGTCTCACATTTTGTCCTTAAAAAGTATATTTTCTGTGACTTCTGAATAAAGATCATTGGCTTTGATAAATAGTCAGTAATGCACCAATTCTCGTAAACTTTCAATTTATCCGTTGTCTGGGCGGAAACGCAGTTCAAGTGTGGACATATATTAGCGTAGCGTAGAGTGTAATTTCAGTTATATTTCAAATACCTGAACTTTGCTTTTTAAAGCCCCATATCTGGGCAAATTTTCAATTTGTGTTTAAAAGAATTTTAAAAAAGAGTCAAGAACCATGAGAAAGTTTTAAGATGCGATTGTATTTGGCGGGAAGCTGATCTATGTTGCAAATTTGCATTGCAAATGATTTCATAGGTGCGTGCACATTGTGATAATTATTCATCACAAGTGTTCGCCATCACCTTCGTTGGTTCTTGTTCAGTTTATGTCGCTACAAAATAAGAGCACTCCTTGCGACAATAAGCTTGAAGCACAGAAGATTGTAATGCTGAGACAAGAAGGAAAGCCAGGAACTGAAGACTGGACCCAAACAGCGTTATATCCAACTTAAACTGATGGTTTTGCACTAATGCAAAATGCACGTGGTAGGTCCAAGAATTTTGGTGGAACTTATTTCGATTTACGGGTTGGTAGAATTATAGAACCCAATGTTAAAGCAGCTATTATTTATTCCTAATATAAGATTTTGCTTCCTGTGCTAACATACAGTACAGCTTTTGAGTTAAAATATCCTTTGCTTTGTGAAAGAGCTGTATGCGCTAATTAACAGAAACGTTTCTAATCTTTAAAGACTTAATCTAGATTTACAGCGAAATGTATGGTCTACAAACCGGTAGATCTAGAGCGGTAATCGGTAATCTAATCGGAGCTAGGATCCATTGTTTGGGAGGACTGTGGTGTCCGCGCCTGATAATTTAAAAAAGTAAAGTTTTTTATTTCTTGTTTTAGCATTCTTCAAGCCTTTTGATCTATGGGACGTGGTAAGCACACGGACAAAGAGAAAGGAGCTCTTCCTTGGTACCAACCTAGAGGCCTTTCACTGGAAAGGTAAACATTATTGAATAGTTTGTTGTTGTTTATTTATGTTTATTTGTGGAATTATGGTTTTGTTGTCTGATTTTGCGATGTATATCGTGACGTCACCCATTGTCATTAATATGCAAACAAGAACCTTATTGGCTCTTGAAACAATGACTTTTTTTTCCGTGGTTGGCAAATTTGAATATCAAAAGAAATGTGGCGTCAATGTTTGTAAACAAGAAATATCGCTATAAAAATTATAATGCTATTATATCCACTTACCTCAATAACATTATGTTTTATTTTTTCATTAGGGTATTATATTGAAGACAAGCACCGTTTTCACAGTCTGCAGTACAGGGATGGTTATACTTCTTCATGGTAAGAAGTAAAATATAAAAATATAAAAAATATTCACTGGGTACTGGGGAGACCACATTTCCGCTGGGTTGGAAATAATCGACTGGGTAGGATTTCAGTGGGTCTCTAACTGATGGATATTTTAGACGTATATTGTTTAATAAGAATGCACGCTTGTGTAAACAAGAGGAGGCCAAACTATCAAATTTTGGAAATGTAGAGAACATTTTTACCTTGTAAGAGGCTCCCCTCCATACTGACTACGCCAGGTTAGTGAACGTTTTTCAAAATAACTTCAATCTGTTTGCACAAGGCTGATGGTGATGCTGACTGTGGGTGTCGGTGGTTGACAGAGCTGTTAGTCTTGTTAAGGTCATACCAAGGGCAATTTCTGGTTATTTTGCCAAAACATGTCTTTTAGCTTGATCAGGATCCACAAAATAAAGCTTGTGTATTAACCATTGCTAACCCTCAGCCACCAACCCTTAAAACATGTTTCTGTATTGAAGTTATAAGTCACCCAGAAACAACCTTGTTGACCTCTTCTATTCCTTAATTTCTGTAGTTACATGGTACAAGCCAGTGTCAGGACAAAGCCATTTTCGTCAAAACAACTTCATAATGGTAAGTCTCCAAGATAACGTTATTAATGTATTAAACCTTATCTCCTCGATTAAGCGCCCGGGGCGCCAAGTATTAGACCCCCATCCCCATGTCAATATCATTGATTGTCTCGAATTAGCTTTATTACATTCAGTGATGTTTTGGGCAAGAAACCACAAGAAATCTCGTCATTTCTCAAATTCATTCAGACTGATCTTTAAGGATAAGGGTGACCTTGCGTGATATTTTAAATTTCATTAGCCAACGTTGCAACATGGGTCATTAATCGAGGGTATATTAAACTGGTATTTATTTTAATTTTATGTTGCCATCGAAAGTAGCTGCGAATTGATATTGCAGAAGTAAATTAGATTTAAATCATGCTTGGTCGAAGGTCTCGATTTGTAGATTCAGTTTTGTAAATTTATTTTTGTGTTCTAAATATCTGAAGAAAATGCATTTAAACAAGTCTTCTGGTTTTCTGTCAGTAGCTTCGTTGCTTCGTGTTTTTCCCAGTTTTTTATTTATTTTTATGCTTATATTGTTTTCTTTGTTTGATTAAAGTTATGAAAACAATTCAATTCTCGAGTAAAAACAGAACTCAATTTCTGTGATAACCTAAATCTCAAATATGGTTCTTTCAAATCGAAAGCAAGAATGTCAATTAACTTTGTTTTGCATAAACGGATCTCAAAATATGGTTCTTTCAAATTGAAAGCAAGAATGTCAATTTCCTTTTTTTGTGCAGAAACGGATCTCAAAATATGGTTCTTTCAAATTGAAAGCAAGAATGTCAATTTTTTGTGTAGAAACGGTTAGTGCAAAATAAAACGCTTATCACCGTAAAAGGGAAAAAAATATTCAAATTTGGTCCTCTTTCATATGTAACTCTTACTAAAATCCAAAGTCAATTTCTGAGGAATATTTTCGTACATTTACATATTCTTCGAGATATCAGACTTTGTAATTATGTTAAATTTGTACAAGAGTTATCTTGACTTTGTTTCCAGCTGTTAGTGAGAGTCTAGGACGTAAAGAACCAAAATAAAATGTGCGTTTTCCATGACCTTTACGAAAGAAAATAGCCTTCCTTTGCAAGACAGAATTTGGGAAAAAGTTCTTTTGCATTGACTCAAAACTCTCGAACGCTAAACGTATTGAATGTCAGCAACTGGTCAAAATTTTGCTCATGTGTGCGTTATCATTTCGCCGACAAATAAATTCATCACGTGCCGCGAAGACACTGCAGACTTTTCCCTGAAAAAGGAAATGGAGGCTGAAGATGATGGCAGTGTAAAAGCAATAACTTTACAGCTTTTTTCATCCAGAAAGCTTTCTTGCTAACTTAGAGCAAGCAGACAGTGTATTTCCGCGGTAGGCAAAAACGCTTTATATTCGCATATTTCTATTAAATCCTGTTAAATCGACAAACATTGATCATACATGAAATCAGCCAAACACAAGTTGATATCTTTTCTTGCTCGAGATTCATCATTAATCGTTCGTGACCTTGATGAATAATTCACAAGCAAATGAAGACATTTAGAAAATGCTCATCTTCTTGTTTTATGGCAAAAATTGGAAACGTCAACGGCACCTCGGGCGTACGTGGTTTAGGGGAGGAGGGTGATGTGATAGGTCCCCGAAAGGTTTTCGCTCTGGCTCGTTTTAGCACTAGTTTTCGCTGTGGCTATAAAGCACGATTCTATTCCGTCACCGCACTGAGGGCTCACGTGAGATACCATTGCGCCTGCGCGAACTCAGTGTGTTGCCGCCTTTGGAGCGAACGGACGTTTGGTTTTTCAACACGCTGAGAATTTTACTGATTTTAGTTTTAAGCGATAATTCGCTAAAAATGCCCGAGACCTCGAATAAATCTGAGCGTAAGGGCGAGAAAGACAACTTAAAAAGGAAAAGTAGTGGCTCTAGAAGCGAACACATTGAAGCAAATGTTAGAATCATCGAAAGAGATGATGGCGCCGATGGCGCCAAAACTGACTCACATGGTTTACAAGAGCTGGCCGCTACGCTGAGACAGGGTTTCACCCAGATGTCTCAAGATTCAAGTCAGACTTTGAAGTACAATATGTTGACACGGAGGAAGAACAGGAGGCAAAATCTGCCGAGAATGACCACGAGGTCAGCGAAGAGCCCCCCACGAAGAAGAAGCGAGATGACAAAACTACGAGCTTAGAAGAAGCTGTGACAAAGCTGGCTGACTCAGCCGGGGCTCACAAAATGCCTTCTAATGAAGGAAAATTTGAGGTACTTAACAGCTTGGAACAAGAGCTGAAGAAAGAGGAGACGGGCCCAAGTGTAAACACAGAGCTGGCGAATGTAGTGAATGCCATGCTCAAAGAAGGGCTGCCTGAAGAGAAACTTCAGGAAAAGTTGAACAAGTATCACAGACCAGAGAACTGTGAATTCTTGACAAAAGTACGAGTCAATCAACCAGTATGGGACCACCTTACTCCAACAGTCCGGTCCCAAGATGTTAGACTGCAAAAGGTGCAGACATCCATCTTCAAAGGAATGTGCGCGTTGACAAATATGATCGACAAACTCCTTGAGCACTTATCGTCACTCCCAGCGGGAAACGACCTTCTTCAAAAGTCAACAGATGCACTTACATTATTCGCTAATGCAAACAGTGAACTCAATCAAAGACGAAGGGAATTTATTAAACCGGATTTACACGAGGAATACAAACATCTTTGCTCCTCGTCGGTTCCGATCACTGACCAATTGTTTGGCAATGATCTCCCGAAACAAGTGAAAGAATTGACTGAGGTCAATCGAATGGGAAAGAAAGTCTCCACACACAGTGGTCGATCAACGAACAAGCCTGATTATCACAGGCACAACTTTTACGCACATAGCCGCGGACGCTCAGGAAACCAACATTATAGGAAGCCTTTTTTAGGATCGTGGAAAAACGAACACAAACATCCTCCGAACTTCAAGAGGAAGAAGGAGGGGAAGTCAAAATGAATCAGACTGCTAACAACGTTGAGGTACGAAATGTGTTAGAGCAATCTATTAAAATTACAGGTGGAAGACTGAAACAATTTACCTCTCAGTGGCAATGCATAACCTCAGATCCTTTCATACTTAATAGTGTGAAAAATTATAACATTGAGTTTGAAAATGGAGAGCCAATGCAGTTTATGCCACCAAAAGAAATAAATTTTACAAAACCAGTGCAGGAGGTCATTGACAATGAAATTGATAAACTGCTGACCAAAGGTGTGTTTTCAGAAACCACACATTGCCCTGGTGAATATATTTCTACTATATTCGTACGCCCTAAGAAAGATGGAGGGTTTAGATTAATTCTAAATTTGAAGAATTTGAATGAACATGTGGAGTATCAACATTTTAAGATGGATACCTTACAATCGGCAATAAGGCTTATGACTCCAAACTGTTATATGGCCTCAGTAGGTCTGCGTGACGCATACTACTCAGTGCCAATTCACAAAGATGATCAAAAATATCTGAGGTTTTGCTGGAAAGGTAGATTGTTTCAGTTTACATGTCTACCAAATGGTCTGGCTTGTGCACCCCGACTCTTATCCTTAAGCCAGTGTATGCTACGCTGCGCCAGAAGGGTCACCTAAATGTAGGCTATATTGATGACTCTTATTTACAAGGGGAGAGTGTGGAGGACTGCCAAGCCAATATTAATGATACCTGTGACTTATTTTCAACATTGGGTTTTATCCTACATCCTGATAAGTCGGTCTTACAGCCAGTTCAAGTCCTTACATTTCTGGGATTTGTCTTGGATTCAGTTAATATGACTGTCTCCTTAACACAGGAAAAAATCCAGCGCATAAGGGAAAGATGCAAGAAAATGATGGAGCTGGTTGAGCTCCCAATCCAGGAACTAGCTAGCTTTATAGGGCTTTTAGTGTCAAGTTTTCCTGGGATCTTATATGGACCACTGTATTATAGACAACTTGACAGGGATAAAACTACAGCCTTAAGACAAAACTATGGCAATTATAATGCTCAAATGAGATTATCCCAAGAAAGCTTTTCAGAGATAAAGTGGTGGTATGATAACATACAGACCAATAACTACCCCATATTATTGCTTAATTCAAAGGTTGATGTAACAATTTACACCAATGCATCAACTAAAGGATGGGGAGCTGTCAAAGAGACAGAGAAAATAGGAGGTAGATGGTCAGAGGAAGAAGCAAAATATCACATTAATTGTCTGGAGCTGTTAGGTGCAATTTTTGGACTTAGGCATTTTGCAAAAATGAGCAAGGCATTCACGTTAAGATTTACTCTGATAACTCTACAACTGTGAACTATATTAATGCTATGGGAGGTGTACATTCTAGGGAATGTCACACTATTGCTAAAGATATTTGGCAGTGGTGCATAGAAAAACAAATATGGTTAACAACTGCTCATATCCCAGGGACAAAAAATGTTGAGGCAGATCGGGAATCACGCGTTTTCTCAGACAACAAGGAATGGATGATAAGATCTGATATTTTCCAACAGATCACAGATATCTGGGGGGAGCCCTCCATAGATCTCTTTGCATCCAGACTAAATCATCAGGTTCCATGCTATGTATCCTGGAAACCTGACCCAGGGGCAGCCTTTATTGATGCATTTTCTGTAACATGGGATAAACACTTGTTCTATGCTTTCCCTCCTTTCAGTTTAATTGCAAGATGCCTACAGAAAATACAAACCGATTGTGCAGAGGGATTGATGATAGTTCCAATGTGGCCAACCCAGAGTTGGTATCCCAAACTTCTTCGCACGTTAGTGGCTGTTCCAAGAGTGTTACCACAACAACGAACTGCCTTACAAATGCCAGGGATGCCACAAGAAGTCCACCCCCTATTCAGGAAAATGGTTCTGATTGCATGCAGATTGTCCGGCAGTCCTATGAGACACAAGGAATTTCTCAAAAGGCAACCTCCATCATCTTACAGTCCTGGAGGAAAGGAACTACAAAGCAATATTCATCTTACATCAAAAGATGGACTACATATTTTCATAAAAAAACAGATTGATCCAGTTTCTGCCACTGTCCCCCAGGCACTAGACTTTTTAGTGGAGCTATTTGAGTCAGGCATCGGTTACAGTGGTATTAACACTGCAAGGTCTGCTCTGTCCAGTGTCTTAAAGCCTGTGGACGGGATGACTTTTGGAGCACAAGAGAGTGTTAAGAGGTTCTTAAAAGGAGTTTACGAAGCAAGACCCTCCAACCCAAGATATACTGAGACATGGGATGTGAGCAAGGTTCTGAACTATCTTAAGACAATCTCTATTACAGACTGCTCACTAAAGGACCTGACTTTAAAATTAGTCACTTTAATGTCATTAGTATCAGCTCAACGGGGGCAGACAATTCACTACTTGTCTTTGGAGGACATGGTTGTTTCAGAAACTACTGTGACTTTTATTATCTCCAGGCCTATTAAACAGTCTAAGCCAAGGTCGAAACCCACTGTTGTTAAGTTTGTAGCTTACCCGGACAACCCTAACATTTGTGTTGTCACTACCTTGAAGGCATATCTTGATCGTACCTCTTCTTTACGTGGAGGTGCACAACAATTGTTTATTAGTCATTACAAGCCATTTAAACCAGTTTCCCGGGACACCATCAGTAGATGGGTCAAAGCTGTAATGCATAAGTCAGGAATTGATGTAAACCTTTTCAAGCCCCACAGTACTAGGGCTGCCGCAACATCTAAGGCTCTGTTGAAATCTGTACCATTAGAGCACATCTTATCAGTTGCAGGATAACGCTCATCTGACACTTTTGCAAAGTTTTCTAGCAAGCCTGTTATCAACACAGATAGCTTTTCTAACGTTTTGTTACAAGAGTAAGTCAATAAACTGGTTTTGACCAATATGAGTTGCTTGGTTGGTCATTACTCTGTTCATGTGTGCAGTGGGCTTTGAAGTCTCACGTGAGCCCTCAGTGCGGTGACGGAATAGAATTGGAAAATTAAACGAGACTTACCTGTAAGTTGAAGTTTGATTGAAATTCTATCCGTCACCAAGCGCTGAGGAATTACGTGCCCTCCCTTTTAAGGCCCTCCCATTTTGCTGGTCAGGGTTTTCTTTCCCCTGCACACATGGCAAGTGCTTTAAAAACTGAGTTCGCGCAGGCGCAATGCTATCTCACGTAATCCCTCATAAGATGACATATGTTTGTTGATTATGACGTCATCTTGGATCCGCCATCTTGAATTTCACTATTTTCTTATATATCCAGAAAATAAAGGAAGTCAATACGAAATAAAGCCAAAATGTTAATTAAGTTGGCTATTATACTGGAAAAATTAAGATTTATGTCAAAAATGTCGATATTTTGTCCTGATCCTGTATATTATTATGCGGTTGCCATGGTGTAATGTATGCGTGACATAACGTGACAACGGATAAATGAACAGCTATTAAAAATTACGGCATCATGGAGTAAAGCCTCTTTTCACAATTGTAAAAAACCTAAGGGGGGAAGGGCATTCAAACCCCGCCCTTCTTGGTAAGTCCGAGGGTTACAGCGGTTACCGATCACACGCGCCCTCCAGCGACTGTTTTCTTGAATAATTGCATGCGCCAGTTTCGAATTGCTCTTTTATCGCCAAACACAACGACAAGATGACAAAATTCTAACCTTTTGTGAATGATTTCCATGATTTGCTGAGTATGTCAAAACAGCGCCTAAACATTTGAGCAATAGGCGGTAACTCGTATTCCACAGAGCAAGCAAATATGAAAAAAATAGAAAATTTCTTTCAAGCGCGTAATATTGTGACAAAACAAAGAGACGGCCGCTAAGCGACTGCTCTCGCCAAAGCATCAAGGCAAATGCTTGTGGAAACCAAATATTTTCGAAGTGGTTCTTATTGCAGATAACACGACTGCTTAGGGTGTTAAGCAATGCAAGTATCAACAACGAATTGCCTGTAATACCGACACGTTTCATGAAATTCGTGCGTTTTATACGCATGATCATTTTGATTTTTGTGCAATTTCACCGACAATATTCAAGACTTGAGGGCTGTTTCTCTTTTCAAAGGGTCAAAAACAGCTGCTGGATAGAATTCTTTCAAAAACGGAAAGCCGAGGGTCGCTCCACGGCTGGAATGAAACCTACTACTGTCATGGAAACAGATGATTGACGTCCAGCGAAACTCATTTTTCAAACGGAAAAAAAACATAAGTTGGAGGGCGCGTGTAATCGGTAACAGCTGTAAAATATGGCGCGTTTTTAGTGTCAAAATCCAAAAGCTCATTTCAAACATATTATATTTCTATTCAAATATTCAATCCTGAGTTTAAAACCAACAGCACTTTAATTCAAATATATCCTTCTATTCTGATGTCCAATTCTTCAATTAAACCTTTTGTTTAACAATTCAGATACGCTATTTGTCTACTGAAACATCCATTTTTTCAATTCAAAACAACGTTTCTTCGATTCAATTATGCTCTTTTTCTCTTCAAACTTGCAATTCTTCGTTTCAAACATGTTTTTCTTTTTGTCAAACGTGCTATTGTGCATTTCAAATCCCCAATCTTGCAATTCAAAATAGTCCGTTCCGCAAGTAAAGATGCTATCCTTTTATTCCAATATGCAATGCTTCACCTCAAATCTACAATTCGTCAATTCAAATGCGCCATTCATCAGTTCAAGCACGCTTTTTGTCGACAGAAACATGCAGTTCTTCACTTCAAAACAACCGTTCTGCAATTCAGACTCTTTTCTCTTCAACTCAAACCGGCAACTCTTCAATTCCAACATGTCCTCTTTCGGATCAGACGTGTAGTTCGACTATGGCGATATCCAATCGTATAATTTGATAACGCTGTTCAACGCTTCAGTTATTCGAACTCCCTTTCCAAACATTCAATAATTCAATCCAAAAATCACATTTAGTACTCGTCATTCCCAATACGCAATCCTTCAATTCAAACATTCAAAGTCTTAACGCAAACACGCTGTTCTTTGTCGTCACCTGGGAACTAGCCCGGCCATGCATGCGTATAAGGAAAAAAACCCAATGGACTGCGGACTACGGACTACGGACGGGGTATAAAGCGCGAACTGAGGTATAAAATACAGACTTTTCTTCTTTTTTAATAAAAGATAGTTTAATTTGGCTATAATTGCTATAATAAACAAAATTAAACAGAATTAATATAAAAAAAAAACACAGCAAATACGGTACGGTACTCACGATAACACTAAAAACCTGCCAAATTTGACTTTTTCTGACATACCATTCTACCAAGACCTAAGTTTACAACATACTATAATTTTAAGAAAAAATGCCTCATATAAAATCGCCTTGGAACAAAAACTCATCACTCTTTTGGCTCCATATTTGTTGTTGTGTTATCCTTGTGCTGGCGCTGCCTCGCGTCAGCACCAACGACTGCAGAGCGCGCGCGAAAACTGTGTTCAGCCACCTTAAAACAATAAGAAGTCTTTTTGTTTTATATTTAGTGGTAAAAAGTGTTTAATTTTCTCTTATGCTTTAACTTATAGCGCTCCCTGTTTTAGTGCCAAGTTGAGCACAATGTCATCTACACTTCAAGCTTTTCGGCTCGGCAATTCATTGACGTTAACGATAGATTTGACTTTTATAATTCACGCTAATAAAACGACAAAGAGACACGAACAACAGAAACTCGTACTCACTTTCTTCGCACATTACATCTACCGCCATAGAAGACAACAAGAAGACAGCGAGGGCGAAAGGAACCATGTTGTAATTGACCTCGAGATGACTTGTTGGCGCAGCTCACTGAAAATGTGAAATTATATCGCACGACTACATTAACAGCAAAGTGGCTCGCGAGAGTAGCTTCACTGAATGACTAAGACATCAGCTCGCCATCGAGAAGACAACTGCGCTTAACGAGGAAGCGAACTATTTTTATATGCCTATCATAAATTGCACTTCATTTTGAGCCAATTAAGGTAATTTGTCACATAAAGGTAATTTGTTTGGACAAATTACGGAGGGGTTCATTTCAAGCCACCGTTTTTTTTTTTTTTTTTTTCATGTTTTGTTAATTATAATAAGGTTTGTTTTGTTACTGTATACCACTTAAAGGGGTACAGTCACCATGAATAAAGTCAACTTTGGCAATGTATGAAATTGCCTTCAAATCAAAGGAAACCTTGAAATAGTAGTATACTAAGGTAGAAAAACACCAAAGATGCACCAATAAACTAAGAAGGCTCCGGCTAGACAGGGTGGGTCGGGAGCGGTTGGGCATCGTAGCCTGCAGACAAAGGTTTTATCTCTGCACGAGATTCTAGTGCAAGCTCTGATTGGTCAGATCCGGGAGGTTGAATTGTTTGATTGATGTCTCCATTTTGCCAATCCGATTTCATCAAAATTTGCATATCGCTGAAAATCGTTAAAATGTAAACATCTACTGGCTGTTTATTACCGGTTTACAGATCTTTTTAAAGACCATTTATCAGCCTTTCAATGAGGAATTTCGTAGACGTCTCGCTTCGTAATATTTCCGTGGAGAAACTTCCGTACTGATTTCGCCTCGCTGAATGTATAACTCCGGCCGGCGAACCGAACAAAGCGACTCTGAAATTTATCGATGGAGATGCACTGAGTCAAGCAAGCCGCCTCATGCAGTGACTTGTAAAGATGGAAACTGATCGAGAAAGAAAAATAGCTTGTACACATGACATACAACTAGGGTTGGAAAAATCTCTTCTAGCGAGGCTCGAAATTAATCACGCTTGAGCCAAAATAATGCTTTGACCAGGGACAACAAGTAGTTCCTTATTTTTGGAAACGTTGAAGATAAGTGGCGAGGTTATTCTTTTAGAATTCTAAGAATCACAGGTTAACGGCTTTTTACAAAATCGGGAATGGAGATAAATTTGCAAAGAGCTGGAGTAAACCTAGCCTGCGAACACAGACGGATTTCGCAGGCTAGAGTAAGCCCGAAGTAAAGTGCGAATCTATTTACAGCTTTAATTACAAGGGAGAGGAATGGCGGCTTGAACCCTTTGTCAACTGGCTCCACCGTCCCGTACCCACCCCTGGAGCCTGTTCACAGGCTACATCAAATGTCAACCATGTGCGTGAGACATGCGTAGATTATAACCTTTTTTGTCGATAATCACAGATAGGTTAATTGTGTAGCTCATGAGAATTTCGTAGCGCATTGGGGGGTGGTGGGGGGTTATTTCTTTCTAACTTACAGATCTAGGGCAGTTGCTAAGGGATTGTTCAGGGCGGCATTTGGAGGAAAGCGCGATCGGAGCGTTTTGTGGTGTTTAATGATGACTATAATGTGGAGAAAAAGCGTGTTTTTTTATTCAAAGAGGGGGATTTATTGAGCTGATTAAGTTGTTATGCAGATGGTATTTGATTTCAAATGCATGGATGTCATTGCTATGGAGATGGTATACTAATCCAGTGTTTCTGATAATAACTAGTAACATTTACTTCGAAGTTCTTTATGATCTTCGTCGGTTCTCCCCACAATATTCGGAAGTTATGGTGTTTTTCGTGCTTTCCTCGTGCAGGGCAAGTCCATAAAACGTATATTGCATCTATTCGTATTAACACAAGTCGATGGCAAAAAAATAAACCGGTCCATGTGCTCCCTGATACGTCTTTGTTTTTTTGTATATTCCCAGAAGGCCACGCTCTGTTGTCAAACTAAGGGTCCATCGGCCTGACCTCTTTCAAGGGGTATGCCTCAATTGCTTTTTATAACGTTTGGATACAGGGGATGCTTGTCTCGTTTATTACTAGAGGGGGTAAGTTTCTAAAGAAACTGTGGTGCTGCGTCGGTGGGAAGTATAACAATATAATTTGGTTTTATCAACTGGTTTGATAATGTGAATTGGCCACCGTAAAGAGATTCGAGAGCTGACGTTTCGAGCGTTAGCCCTTCGTCGGATTCGTCAGCTCTCGAATCTCTTTACGGTGGCCAATTCACATTATCAACCCAGTTGATAAAACCAAATTACATTGTTTATTACTAGCCTGCGAGAGCAGACGATTTTTTTCGTCTTTAGTTACCGGATATTTTCTCTTGAATCCAAAAATGCTCGTACCAGGCGTCACACTAAATGGATATCTAAAATTAAATTAATTGCTATGTTGGTACTAAGGGAAAAGGGCAAACATTGTTGGCCAATATTTCGGTTTGCAGAGCTAGTTTTCTTCAGGGCCGGCCTGATCTGATTCTGAAGAAGAGTAGTGCTGCTAGTTGAAATATTGGCCAATATTTTTTTTTTTAATTTTGCCGTGATTGAGCCGTGGGCAGCCTTGTAATCAGGGTCTTAAAATAACTGAGGAGAAAGTGGTGCCTTTGCAACGTCATCTGCAAATGGTTAGAGTTTCTAGTCTTCTCGGATAAAGACGATAATCTGGATACGGTCTGGTCACGTGATTGACCACGCCAGTAATTGTAAGAATTATAACCATTTAGTCTACATGATGTAGTTGTGCTAAAAAACTCCCACTTTTTCGCTGAAAACCTTTTACCTCATCTGGCCATACGTCGTACTAAACCGAGATTCTTAAAAATGTTTATTGTTCCGTCGTTATTCGCTATTTTTGCCTAGTCCCAGTCCCTTTCCAAAGGAAAGACGTTATAATTGAAGGGAAAGAAATGCATTTTTAAATCCCCGTTTAGTTCTCTAAACTTGGTAGTTGTAATGCATGTAGCTGTTCTACATATCAAAATTAGTCAAACATTACATTTGCAAAATGTTGTAAAATTAATTAAAATTTACTTCAACAATTTTTATTTGATTTGATTTCATTATCTTGCCACACAGAATAACTTACAAGTAGAATAGAAAAGATAATAAATAGTTAATTAATATTAAATTTAAATTAGCATACAACTTGGAAGAAGTGACTGTGGCGGGGAAATTTCCTAGAAGCAAAGCTTATGAGAAATAGAGATTTCCCCCCACGGGCAATATAAATACTAGGCGGCATTTATAAATAAAGAAAAGACGTGTATTTTAAGTGTATAAGTGTACTTAGACAAACGATAGATATAAAGTATTAAGGTATTTAGGTTGCATTTTGTCTGACCCTTAAAAATGGTTTGATCACACGCTTGAATATATTAAAAGTCGAGGCGTTTTTTGTGTAAAACAGCGTTCTGCATGGAGAACGTAAAGCAGGGCGGAAAGACCAAAGAAACATGTAATGCCAGCCGCAGCCAGCAGACATTCATGGTGGCACAGGAGGGGGGGGGGGGGGGGGTAATGTTGGTGCGTACTGCACTGAGGGGAGGCACGGCACGAAAAACCAACATCAAGCCAAAGCATGATGTCATTTATGTCGATACATTTAATCTAGTGCATTAAACATATTTGTTAATCCGAGGTGTGGTCTGTCAGGTGACTTCTTAGCCAATCACGTTCGGTTGACCGTAATAAAAGTCTGCTCGCCTTGGCAAGCTTTACCCTTGGCTTAGCGAAAACATTTTTTCAGGCAAGTTGTAGCGGGTAATTTGTTCTTATTATTAATTATGGCTCTTCCCAAGATATTAATATTGGGACATTCTTTTATAAGACGTTTGGAAAATTTTGTTGCCGCCAACCCAAACCTTGATCACAATTTCTCTCTAGGGAATATTGCCAAGTTTAAATGGCACGGTGTTGGCGGTCGCACTGTGGCCAAAACGGTTAAATACGATCTACCGGTCATAGCTTCATTTGCCCCAGATATAGTTATTTTGCAACTGGGAACCAACGATCTTTCAAACCTTGATCCTTTAGTCGCGGGTTCCTCTATTGAGGAGCTCGTAACAACTCTCCATCATGAATACAATGTTAGGATTGTTGGTGTGTGCCAAACTCTTCGGGGATCAGACCCAGTATTCAATGCGCGTGTCCACGCGCTTAACAAATACCTTAAAACCTTACTGGAGCCTCTCCCTTATTCGTTTTTCTGGGGCCACAGGGGTTTTTGGAATTCTTCCCAGGATTTTCTCGCACGTGATGGTGTACATCTCAATAGGCAAGGGCATTTTAAATTTTTCAGGAGTCTCAGAGGGGCCGTTTTGAGGTCTTTGCGTTCTTGTTCGGCCACCGCCCCTTAATTCCAGTATGTGGATAGAGATAACAGTTTTCTTTTGTTTGTAACTTCGAGCTACCCAAAGCCATTTCCTCTGGATCTGTGAATAGATTATATTTAACACCAAGCCGTGTTTTGTTGCCTCGTGATTCAGCTATTCTTACTGCTGCATTTAGCCGAAGTTATGCTGTTTCCGTTGGCTTATTGTGGTTGGCTTATCATTTGGCCACCTTGGTGCACAGTACATTAGTGTGCATCCGTTTTATACTTTGATACGGTATGCACGGTCCATTAGCGTGCTTTGTTTTATACCGTTTGCACAGTCCAATAGTGTGCTTTTATTTTTATACCGGCTCTGGTTGTTTTTGTTGCTTGCAGCTTACCGCCTGAGTGTACAATCACTTTTGATCGCCTATTTTTGTAGGTGTGTCCAATGCACTCGGTATTGCTGTCGGCATTGTCTTTGCTATTCAAGAAATGGGCTTTGTGGTCAGTTGTTTATTTCATTTTTCTATCGGTATGTAGATAGAGTTTTCCGGTTTTTGCATACCATATCAATTTGACGGTCACTCTAATCTGGCACCTCTGGGACTCTTTTTATCATTAGAAATTTTGATACTGACTCTTTCTTGCATGAATATAGTTCGTATTGTACTCTCTTGCATTATTGTATAGTTTAATCATGCCACCAAAAAAGCGTACCACTGGTCCTGGTAGACGCTCAAAGCGTCTTCGCACGCTACCACCGGCAGATTTGCTAGAAGCAGAGCCAGCTACATTGGTTCACGGTAACCCTCCTGAAGCACCGCCTCTTCAAGACACACAGATGATGCAGTGCAATGTTCAAGCGCTAACCAGTGCGATCGCCGCCGCTGTGTCTAAAGTGGTCAAAGAAGCCATGACTTCACAGCAACACTCTGCCCACAACGTTATCTCGACGGCTAATAGCTAAGTGGACCAGATAGTAGACGGGGCGACCGCGTCGATTACGCAAGGTATGCCAGGCGCGAACCTACAAATTTCGTCCGTGAGCGGTGAAGAACGTCCCCAGCAGATATTTACCAGTATCGGTATAAATCTAGGGGCGCGAGTTAGCGCTAAACTTAAAGCGAAAATATGGGCCCATGAATATGTTGACTTCGGGGCGTTATTGACGGTTGCTCCTCCGCGAGAAAGGTTTGCCTTGTCTATGTCTTCCACTGTGGGTAACTCTGGTAAACCCGAGCTTACCTTCGAGCAGTGTAACTCATCCAAAAAGGTAACCAACATACAGCAGTGGGTTACGGCCTTTAACATCTTTGCTTCGGTTTATGCGGAGAGGGCATCCGGCGACGTCCCGAAGCTATTAAAATACTGTGAAGTGGTGCGTGACCTTTCTCAGAAATCGGCCGACTGGCTTTTTTATGACGAACAGTTTCGCTACTTGAGGCAGTCGGCGCCTCTGAGCTACCCCTGGGATCAGATCCATTGGGAATTATGGCTCCGGGCTATGACTAATTCCCGCGGGTAAACTCTCGGGCTCGTTTTCGTCCCTCCTCCAACAATTTTCCAAAAGGGACATGCTGGGCATTTCATGCCGGTAGGCAGTGTAACGGGTGCCACTACGAGCATGTCTGTTATAAATGCCAAGCCAAGCATCCCGCAAGTCAATGTAAGGTCTCCTCGACCCTCCAGCGCTCCAACAAATTCGGATCGTCAGTTGCTGCTCCGGGTGTTGGGCAGCAAACCAGTGACGCCCGTAAAGGTGGATCGGCTTGAATCTTTACTGGCCGGTTTTAGTCTGCCCCTTAAACAATTTTTAGTTTACGGCTTCCGCAATGGTTTTCGAATTTCGTACATTGGCGAATATTCTCATTTTGAGTCTCCTAATTTACAAAGCGCACTACACAGTCCGGACGTTGCGTTCGCAAAATTAATGAAAGAAATCGACGCTGGTAGGGTTGTGGGTCCTTTCAATGATCCCCCTTTTCCCAGTTTTCGCACCTCGCCCATTGGCATAATTCCCAAGAAAACTCCCAATGAGTTTAGACTGATCCACCATTTATCATACCCCAAAGGTTCTTCTGTTAATGATTTTATTCCTGATGAATCTTCGTCAGTGCAATACGCTACTATTAACGATGCCATTTCGATTTTAAAAAAATTGGGACAAGGTTGTTTTATGGCTAAAACCGATATTAAGTCTGCATTCCGTATTATCCCTGTCCACCCGCTGGAGTACCCTTTACTCGGCATCAAATGGGATAATCAATACTATTTTGATCGTTGTTTAGCTATGGGGCTCAAATCGAGCTGTGCTCTTTTCGAAAAATTTAGTTCGTCTTTAGAATGGCTAGCCACTCAACACTTGCATGCCTCTGCGGTTATACATATTTTGGATGACTTCCTGTTTATTGCACCTACCAAAGATAAATGCAGCACAGACTTACATAATTTTCTAGCCACGTGCAAATTTCTTGGCGTCCCCATTGCCAATGAAAAGACAGTAGGCCCAAATACCACTTTACAATTTGCTGGGATAGAACTCGATTCTGTGCGTCAGGAGGCCAGGTTGCCGTTGGATAAGCTTACCAAATCTCGCGCCTTACTACATCAATATTATAAGAAGCGGTCAGTAACTCTCCGCGAAATGCAGTCGTTAATCGGCCTGTTGAATTTTTGCTGTTCCGTCGTCGTCCCAGGCCGTGCCTTTTTACGACGCTTAATCGATCTTACTAGCGGTCTGACGCGCCCTCATCACCACATCCGTTTGAACCGAGAAGCTAAACAAGATATACGCATGTGGTTTACTTTTCTAGATAGTTTTAATGGCAGGGCATTTTTTCTGTCAGATCGCTGGGACAATTCGTTTAGGCTTGGCCTATATACGGACGCCGCGGCGTCAAAAGGTTATGGTGCGATATTTGGTAAGCACTGGTTCGGCGGCGCATTTCCTCCGGAATGGAAAGACTTTAACATAACTTTCCTAGAGTTGTTTCCGATTGTCCTCGCCGTACACATTTGGGGGTCTCAGATGTCTAACTGCTGTGTGCTATTTTTTACCGATAATTCTGCCCTCGTTGATATTATCAACAAGCAAACATCGAAGCATAAGTCAGTAATGATTCTTTTACGTGACCTCTATGGTGGCCGACTGTTCTCACAGAAAAATTGGGCCAAATTCTAAAATATTCGAAGAAAAAGCGACGAAAAAACACTTTTTTGTTGAACAATTTTTTTTCTGAAAAATAAAAAAAATATATAAAAAAATAAAAGGGATATACTACAAATGTTTTAAAATAAATTTAATTTTGGTTAAAAAAAATGAAAAAAAATTAAGAAACATGTTTCGGAAATGAAAAAACAAAAATGAAAAAAAAATTAAGAAACATGTTTCGGAAATGAAAAAACAAAAATAAACTAGAGAATATTTACAAAAAATAAGTAAATAAAAAAAAAACCAAGAATAAAATCAGAGTTTTGATTTCAATACCAAATACATTTGAATTTGAAAAACGCTGTGAGAACGACCGGCCGATCGTTCTCATACAAAATTGTAATTGAAAACAAAATGTTTGATGACGGCCGAGTGTTCTCATAGCCCGCTATATCCATGATCAGCGGTCTTCTAATCAAAGATGGCGGAAAGGTCGATCCGAAGCAGTGACACACGAAGCAGATCTACGCTATGTTATGAAAAATGTCAGACGAAAGGAGATTCTGGACTTCAATTGTTCGTCGGGATTTTCTTGAACATGCTTAGAGTTGGGGAAATTTGAGAAGAAGGCTAGGAGTTTTTGGTGATATCGATCGAAGAAGTGGAAAGTGTAAAAATGTTGACAAGCCTGCGCGACTCCTACGTGCCGTGACATTTGTACTGATTTGCCGTTCCCTTTTCGATTTCGATCTTTCAACCGTTTTCTTGCTTCGCACTTGTTTCTTAAGGGTAATAATTCTGTGTCATGAGGAGGACTATGAATAAGAATAGATCCGTTTTAGCGTTGTACAGAAAATGTTAAGAGGTCATAGGGCTGCATGATTTCCGTTGTTATCTGACGCTTTCGTGTAGGTTTAAATAAAAGCTACGAGTCCACAGCTTCTACGTTCGTAATGAAAAAAGATCAACTAAAACGGATCTAGAATTAATGATCGGTTATTTTGACTCTTGTTGTTGTTACGCAGTCGGCGTAGAGTCTGACACCTCTATAATTTATCATTTGCTGTTACATGCAGTTTATTTTGGATCATATCTAATGCGAGACTTTCTTTTAGCTCTCTAAATTTGCTTTAGAAAGACAAAGTGTGAGATTTACCGTGAGATTTATCTTACTTGCATTCTACATTGTGGGGCCGGGCCTGGCTGTTTCATATTGCAAGTTATTGTTGCGTCTCATCACGGATACGATAATTATCTTTGTCCGACTAAACCAAATACTGCTGTAGCTTTACTTCTTGAAGGCTATTAGTTTGTCTTAGAGAGACGCTGTCTGTCGCCAAGGTTGTTTCTTGCATCAACTCGGACGAGCTTTTTTCTCTTGAGCTCAGTGTTTTGGTTTCTATCTCCTTTATTCGTCAATGTGACATTCTAGCACCACACGATTAAGCTGTAAATTTCACGCGCACGTCTGTTGACTATGTTGCGTGTTACGTTTGCCAATACATGGTTTTGTTCAGGCAACGTGACAGTGTAAAACTGCTGACAAGCCTGCGCGACGCTAACATGTCACCGAGGCTCGGGGGAATAAAACAAAAGATTTTGCATCGAGGCTTAGGGATGAATAAATAATTTCTTTTGTTTTATTCCCCTAAGCCTCGGCGCCATATTAGAAGTTTAATATATTGGAATTGGTCTATTCTACGCGTTTTGCCCGAAAAATGTCGAAAATTTTTTAAACTGGGGAGCGCTGCAGCCCCCCAGACGCCTCGTACGCCTTTGTTCATATGGGAGCACCCCTCCACTCCCGGTAAACTTGGTTTGACAACACCACACAAAGCAGAATTTGAAGACCCTCTTAGTCGTGTCTTACTGCACTGGTACGCCTTTTTGAACCAGTCTTCTGCTCAAAGTTCCCAAACTCTAAGCATGTTCAAGAAAATCCCGACGAACAATTGAAGTCCAGAATCTCCTTTCGTCTGACATTTTTCATAACATAGCGTAGATCTGCTTCGTGTGTCACTGCTTCGGATCGACCTTTCCGCCATCTTTGATTAGAAGACCGCTGATCATGGATATAGCGGGCTATGAGAACACTCGGCCGTCATCAAACATTTTGTTTTCAATTACAATTTTGTATGAGAACGATCGACCGGTCGTTCTCACAGCGTTTTTCAAATTCAAATGTATTTGGTATTGAAATCAAAACTCTGATTTTATTCTTGGTGTTTTTTTTATTTACTTATTTTTTGTAAATATACTCTAGTTTATTTTTGTTTTTTCATTTCCGAAACATGTTTCTTAATTTTTTTTTTTTTCATTTTTGTTTTTTCATTTCCGAAACATGTTTCTTAATTTTTTTTTCATTTTTGTTTTTTCATTTCCGAAACATGTTTCTTAATTTTTTTTTCATTTTTTTTTTAACCAAAATTAAATTTATTTTAAAACATTTGTAGTATATCCCTTTTATTTTTTTATATATTTTTTTTATTTTTCAGAAAAAAAAAATTATTCAACAAAAAAGTGTTTTTTTCTTCGCTTTTTCTTCGAATATTTTAGAATTTGGCCCAATTTTTCTGTGAGAACAGTCGGCCACCATAGACCTCGTTCTTAGTTGTCTAAGTTATAATATACTATTCCGTGCTCAGCATGTTCCCGGTTTGCAGAACAGCCAAGCCGATTATATCTCCCGTTTTCAGGTGGGGAGCTTCAGAGAATTAGCGCCGGAAGCAGACGAATTCCCAACAACGGTACCACTGAACCTTCTGCCGGAGAATTGGTCACTCATTTGAGAGATTTACTAGACTCTGCTTTAGCACCCGGTACCAAAAAATCGTATCAGAGGGCATGGGGGACTCTGCAGCAATTTTACGAACGCTTTTACGAGTCACCGACTCCTCAGCTTCCCTTATCGTCTTCCCACTTAGCTCTTTTTATTTCTTACCTATCTGCTAGGAAACTAGCACCTTCTACAATTACTTCATATCTTTCCGCTATCGGTTATGTTCACAAGATCAAAGGTTATACTGACCCAACAAAATCGTTTTTGATTCATAAGCTGTTACCCGCTTTGAGCCGCCGGCGTTTGGCCGACCTTCGTTTACCTATTACTCGGCCGGTCTTGCATGAGCTTATTAAATCTCTCCAACATACCAATTCTTCGGCGTACCAACGTTGTCTGTACTCAGCCATGTTCTTGTTAGCCTTTTACGGCTTCTTTCGCATTGGTGAACTTGCGGCTAAGAGTGCGGATTGTGAAACATCTGTCTTACGACTTCAGGATTTAAAGTTTTTGATGCAACATGGCCAACCGCAAATGATTAAGATTGTTATTACCACCTTTAGGCACAATACCGATAGGAAACCCTTTGAAATCTTGATTGAACGCGAGGATACTTTGCCATACTGTCCCGTGCAAGCTTTAGTCGAGTATTGCAAACTAAGAGGGGCCCTCCCGGGCACCCTATTTTGCAAACCAAACCTTGCACCTATTACAGGTTACCAATTTAACACTGAACTCTCCCGGTGTTTACAATTTTGTGGCCTTAATACACGAAGATATAAAGGACACAGCTTCCGAATTGGCGCCGCTTCACTTGCAGCCGATAAGGGATTTTCTGACGCCCAAATTCGCGCTCTTGGCCGCTGGAAATCTGATGCGTTTAAACTATACATTCGCTCTGAACGCCTCCATGTCAATTAATCTTACGCTGCTATCATTGCTGGCGAGTTAAGCACTAGAGGATATCTTTGTAGCTCGGTAACTATTTAATAATCGCATTTTCCGACTTTACACAGTAGTAACATAGGTCAGGCGCGAGCTGCATATCTCTCCTGTAATTTTCAAGAGGCCGTAACTGTGTAAGCTTGGCGGTGAAGAAAGTCAGCCAAGGGCTGTTTTTTCAAGAAGTAGTAACCGTGTAAGTTTGTCGGTAACGTGAGTCAGGCAAGGGCTGTCACTTATCCGTCAATATGGTATTTACTTGTACGTGTTGGTTTTAATATCGGATGTAGTCCATTATCGTAATTATTGTGCTTAGCAATTTTGGCATTGTCGGAACGGGAGGTCAGGCAAGAGCTGCTCCTGTTTCCGTCGCCATGTATCTTGTTAGCTGAATGAGTTGTGGGTCAGGCACTGGCTGCCACATTTTACATAGTCACTTTTGCGCAAGCCATAAACTTGTCGGCGACGTAGGTCAGGCACGGGCTGCTACGGATCCGCCAATATACTCATTACCTTTTAAAACATTTCCTTTTAATTCTTGAGCTCTGTTGTGGTATCTTGGTGGGGCTGCCACATTTTTGTGGCTTGTGGCCCCCTTTTATCGCCCCACCTTTGCTGAAAATGATATTTTAATTAACATTGACAAGTGTCAAAGTTCAATTATGCTTTTAAAATATCCATTAAACTGCCACGGTAAAGTGGCCATGAAATGCCAATTCATGTCTTGATTATTTATTCTACATCGGGACATTTTCACCAAACTAGTGCGATCCCACGCAGAGCTCACGAACTCCACTACGTACAATGTAGCGGCATAAATGCCATTTTGAAAATAACGAAAGTTAATCATCTGTCCGAAAAAATAACTTATGTTTTAAAATTCCTTCGCTAACTATTACACATGCAACGCATAGTAGCTGGGTAGATCATGCGAGTTCCTTGGCGCATTATGGCAAATCCGTTGGTTGACGATCTTCTTTATTTTCTTTCACATTGGAATGTATTTCAATTTGAAGCGACTTATACTCACCATGAATAAACTAATCTTTGGTATTGTATAAAATTGCTTTCCAAATAAAATAATCCCTGAAATATGTTTGGCAATAGTTTAACAAGGTAAAATAACACCAAACAGATAACAATAAATCCAGAAGAATGAGGAAGATTTAGATGGATTGCAATAGATCTTTTTTCCCATACAGCGACCATCTTGAACATATTAATTTAAACCATATTACGGGCTGCCCAGGCGACAAAGCTTCGGAAATGGCGTGGCACGCGGGACATATCATAGGAATGTTTCAGTTTGCCCAGCGCTTTATTTGCACTCGTGTCCAAGTCTTATTTATTTAATATAAACTCGAAACCATGCAATGAAATGATCTTGCAGTTTCCCCCCCAGCTCCTGATCTTATCCATTACAACATTCCGTAAAACATAAAAGACGGACATTTCAGTTTGACCTAAACAAAACGATTGTATGACAAAAGGTCTTTTCGCAAAATTTTTGCAGTTTAAATAGTTCAAGTATTAGGAAAGATGTGTATGTGTATTCCCGGTTTTCAGCTGACGTCACAATATTATGCAAATTAGGTATCCGCCATGTTGGTGCCCAGGTTAGGTGAGAATTTGTATGCAAATCTATGCCATTTCTAAGCTTTCACTCACAAAGTCTTCGAAAATTCGCCTTCACAATGGATGTTTTGCCCGAAAGTGACCCAAAATCGCAAGATGAGGTACCAGTGCTTTCTTCTTACGCGAAAAACCTCGAAAGCCACGTCCGAGAGCGATATTTAAAGAAAATTTCTGTGGTTGGTGTCGATCCAGCGGCCATGCCGAGTGAGCAATTCAGCGCCGAATGTTTGCCTCCTATAGAAGTCTCTGACTTGCTTACTTATTTAGTTTTGGAGACAAGCTACTACACTAATCAGCAATTCAAGGCTTTTAAAAGTTTGGAGGCGTACAACCAAATGGTTTCTGGTTTCGTCGCGTCAGTTCAAGGGAAAGAAATTGCGAGCAAGTTTGTTGTCGTGGGAAAGGTGAGACATTCACAGCGAATGAATGATCCCCTTGTCAACATTTGGATGATTGTAGACAAGGACGGCACAATTATCTCCGCACACTGTTTAGGCTGCAAGGCAGGACTGGCCGAATCGTGTTCACATGTAGCGAGCGTGATGTTTTACATCGAAGCTGTGACACGAATTCAAGGAAAGCTCGCCTGCACGCAAGCCAAATGCACGTGGATTCTTCCGACCTACGTGAATGAAGTGCCATACGCAAAAGTACGTGATATCGACTTTTCATCAGCAAAAAAACTTAAAAGCACTCTGGAACAGAAAATTGAAATTACTGGGGAAGCAAGCGATAAAAGTTTAGAACAACGGTGCGATAAATATGCGAATGCGATTCCGTCCGATGCAGAAATTCAGGAAGTCTATGCCAAACTAAACGCTTGTAAGATCAAAGCTGTAGCACTAAGCCTCATCGAACCCTATGCCGACCAGTTTATTGACGAAAGCCGCACACTGCCAATTATCCCTGACTTGTTTGAAACGAAAAACCTGGAGCTAGAGTACCCGGAGTTACTTAAAATGTGTGTTCAAGTGACACTGGGTGTTTCTGACGAACACATCAACAAAGTAGAAGTGAGCACACGAGATCAAGCAAGTGGATCTGGTTTTTACAGACATCGTGCTGGCAGAATTGGAGCATCTCAGTGCTCTTCAGCCTTTCACACAAACCTTGCTCAGCCCTCCCAGTCTTTAATAAAGACAATTTGTTATCCAAGCCTCTATAAAGTCAACACCAAGGCTACAAGGCATGGCCAGAAACATGAAAGTGCTGCCATAAAGGCATATGAAGCATCCATGAAAGGACGTCATGTGAATTTTCAAGTCAAAAAGTGTGGTTTGTTTATCAACAGAGAACATTCATTTCTTCATGCCACCCCTGATTTTCTCGTGTCATGTGACTGCTGTGGAAGTGGATGCGGGGAGGTTAAATGCCCGATTGTTATTATTGATGGAAACTTTGATGAGTATGTTAAACATAAAGGTTCCTGCCTGGAGAAAGTGGATGGAAATTTGCAGCTTAAAAAGAGCCACAACTACTACTTTCAAGTGCAGCAGCAACTTTTCACAGTCCCGAATCTCCAGTATGATGACTTTGTGGTGTGTGCCTTTGATGAGGCAAACAACATCCACCTGTTCGTCCAGCGTATATATCCAGATGTACAGCACTGGAACTTAGTTTTGCCCAAACTTGAATTATTCTGGAGGATATGCCTTCTCCCAGAGGTCTTAGGACGGTGGTATACCCGAAGGTGCACAATACCACCAACATTGCCAAGCAAGGATGCCATCTGCTTCTGTCGAACAGAGAAAAGCGAGGACAGCATTTCATGTAGCAACAACAACTGCCCTTACCAAAGGTTTCATCCATCTTGTCTCTCGCTCACATCTGTTGCAATGCCAAAGACCTGGTACTGCCCTCACTGTTCCAGACTTCCAGAGTTCAAAAGGAAAAGGAACACTAGAAGATCGCTAGGACCTACTGTCCAGTCAGACCATGCAGCCATGAAATGCGAGAGCATTTGCATTTGCAAGGCTAAGCCGAGTCCTACAGACAAGTTAGTTGAGTGCCATGCAGAAAACTGCAAAAATGGAAAGTACTTTCACCTCAAGTGTCTTGATTTGAGGCGAATGCCAAACAACAACAAAACAACATGGAAATGCTCAGCATGCAAGAAGATTACACCTGCCCAAGCTGCCACCACCCCCACCACCACCCCCACCACTTGTTCTTCTTGGTTGGATTCCTCCAGCAGTGAGGATGAAAGTGATGTTCTTGTCACCAAGGTCACACAAGGTGAAACTGATAAGTACAGTGCACTAGCAAATCTAACAGACTACCATTTTGATTTAATTAATAGTCCTATTGGATGGCTAGACTGTGACATCATCCAACAAGCCCATGTCTTGTTACAGCGCGAGAATCAAGTTATCGCAGGTTTTCAGCGACCAACACTTGGCCCAGTTCGAAATTTTGATGTTGTTGGTGGTGAATTTATTCAACTTTTACACACTGGGAACAATCACTGGGTATGTACTAGCTCAATTGGATGTGTGCCTGGCTATGTCAATGTTTTTGACAGCCTCTATCATGACTCAATTATCATTCAAGAGGTTGAAGAACAAACAAATGATTTATTAGGTGGACGTTTGATTGCCCTGGATCCAAAGCCAGTCCAGCAACAGACAAATGGAAGTGACTGTGGTGTTTTCGCAATTGCGTTTGCTACCTGCCTGGTGTTTGGCGAAGACCCCACATTTATCAATTTTGATGTACGAGGTATGAGACCTCATTTGGCCAAATGTCTAAGGGATGGCAGGTTCAGCTTGTTTCCTTCGTTTTGAAACAGAGGCACAATTTAGAACTCAAAGGAACATGCAAAATCTTCAGTAACTTTGTTAAAGATCATTTTTAGTCATGTTTTTCTAGTCTCTGGCTTTGATCGTAAGCAATTCAGACAAAGCCTAGTTAACATAAATTTTTGTGTGGTTTTGGAAAATATCCATACCTCCATCTTGGAGTGTTTATTCATTTTATATTTTGAACACTCAATTTCCCCTTGAATTTCTATATTCCTTTCCTTATAAATTTTGGCTCCTGAGACCCATCTCCCTCGTCAGAATTTCCAACAACTCTCCATTTTTGGGTATGGATATTTCCTAAGTTGAACCATTCACTCCCACCTCCCTAAGATGTAGCATACAGTCCATTTAAATAACACAACACAAATAATAATATACATGCTCTGCCTGTTATGATAGGACACCCATATTTTTGCAATACAACACATAGAAATGAGGGCATTTAAATTGGAGCAGAGATTATTACCTTATTCCGTAGGGGAAGTGAATATTCAGGGACTGAAAGCATGATATAAACAAGCATTCAAATCATACAAATTCTTTATTAAGCCAGCTGTTATGAGAAAATATTTTCACATCAGTCCTTACAGATTTTTAAAATGTTACACATTTTTAGCAGCCCAGCTTTGCTTTTTTTAACTAGGTAATGTCTTGGAAACTTGTTAACTATGCAAATTGAAATGAACACTTTACAGCCTTTAACTCATACAAGTCATGTAACTTTACATCAGGACCAACATGTGAGTCTTAAGATCATGTGGCATTCACTATTTTTTTACCTATTTGCTCTAAAAAAGCACCCTGCAAAGGTGGATAATTAAATGAGAAGCCTAGAGGTATTTACAGTGTGCAAAAATTAATGAGAGGGTGAACTAATCAAATGGAACAATTGGGGGGCAGAAATTAACAAGAGCTGAGCATACTCTGATCATATGATCTACTAATGGAGTACACCTGTCAGAATTCTCATGGTTACTAATCAAAAAGTCAGTTGGCAAGGTACCTTCTAGTATAGTATACTTCCTTCTTAGCAGTCCAATCACACGTTCAACATGAATTCTGACATTCGCAATACCTCTTGTTTTCTCCACGTCCACAGGGTCAAGCTGAGACTTGCCCTTTGTGAAAGCTGGTATCACAAGTTTAGCATTTCTCAGTCCGACACTCTCTGTGATGGTGAATCCTCGGTCTGCCATGACCATGTCTCCAGGAATCAGTTTGTCCAGGAAGCCACAGTTCTCAGTTAAATATTTATCTGACACACGACCTCCCCAGGCTTCAGACACAAATGAAATTGTCCCTTGTGGTGTTATCCCTACCAGAATTTTGATTGTGTTATGGTGTTTATAACTTGAAAATGTCTGTGCCCTAGCTAGCAAGTTTGAAGGTCTTTCGATAAACACTTCAAAACAGTCAATGACAACAGTTATTTTCTTGCCAAATGCATACTGGAAGCACTGGGGCATTGTCCTCCACAGCTGGTCCCTGTCAGGCCAGTACACAAAGGGAAATAGCCTTTTGTCCATTAAAACAATCCAGTGGGAAAAAATTCGGGAAATTGTTGACACAGAAACAACAAAGCGGTATGCAAGATCCTGCAATGGTGCATTAAGTCTTAGTTTCATAAGTACAATGATGAGCTCTTGAAATCTGTCGAGTGACTGTGTTTGCCGTGTTACAAGTGGGGAGACGAGCTCATAAACAACCATGAGTACTTCCATAGACGGTAATCCAGTGTAAAAGCGAATTTTATCATCAGTATCAAAGAAATCCTTGTCTGGGGCTTGATATTGGCTTCTCTGAAACATGTAGTCGAACTCGGTTGTTTGACACTCGGCGTCCTTATGGGTTTCCGGTTCGATTTCTTCAACTTCGCTTACTGCTGTGGCCGCCAGATCAGAAGAAATTATTTCCTCATTCCCTTCGGTTAGACTTTCCTCTACTTCAGTCGAAGTTCTTGGCTGACTAAAGTCGATCTGAGCAACAGGAAGGCTATCTTCCAGAAGCTTTCGACGTTTCTCTGCCACTTCGCGTTCTTGTCGTTCGAGTGCAAGTTGTTCTCGCTTCTTTGCCCTTTCAGCTCTCTGCGCCTTAGTTTCATGGTCTAATTTCGAACCATAACTTTTCTTGCCAAGTTCCAATGTAGGAACCCAATCTATTTCGTGCTTATCCCATTTAGCAGCTGGCTTTCCAGAAACAAAATGCTTGCCACAGACACGTTCACTTTTGAGGACGTCTTTCGATTTCAAGTCTCCGCGACTGATCGCATTTATCCATTTTTCTCTTCGCTCTCTAGTCAGTTCTTCTTCAAATTCACCTTTATCGGTTACCACAGAAGGTATTCGATAAAATCCAAGCCCTTTTTCTCGGTCACTTCTACTTGAACATCCAAAAACAACGCAAAGAACCATTGTCACGCTTACTTTCTCACTGTAATCTCTCTATTGAGCGGGTTTGTTTGGGCACCAACATGGCGGATAGCAACCGTCGTCAAGGCAAAAGTCACGTGAGTGAAAACCGAGAATATACACTAGATCGTGAGGAAAGAGCAATCGCTTATTCCGGCCGCTATGTTGGTGCCCATCAAGCTGGACACCAACATAGCGTTTCCATACTGAGCTCTATAAATTTGCGAGAAATGCTTCGGCAAATAACTCACGAATGGTGTACCGCACAGACCTGAGACCTGGAGATGCTGCTTACCTATTAACATTTTATAACATTTGAATTTATCAGATTTTTTTCATTGCATGGTTTCGAGTTTATTTTTTGATGGAGTGACAGTGAAAAACAGCTATAATTAACGGGAAAAAGGCTTTTTATATTTAATAACTCTGAGTCACTTTTGTAGTATTTCGTCTAGTGGCTAGAAAAAGTGTAAACACATAACCCGTCATTTTTCATCATGTTTTCTCCATATTTGGTCAATATAATGGCTCAGATCCATAAGGTGGGAACCAATCAGAAAGCTAGAAAATCATTATCCAGAGGCTAAAATTTTCTAAAATTGAATGTAATAAGAATCGGTTGTCAGAATTAAACTTATCGAATGCCATGCATGATCAAATGTGCAAAACTTTGGGTCTTTGGGCATGGAACTCACTGAGTGTCAATTTGTGTCATTTTGCAAATTTGTAGGAAGATAAGAAAAAGTATTAAAAAGTAAAACAGCTTTGTTTTCACTACATTTAATGGAAGACTCTTTCAGCGCCCTTTGTCGCACTGGGTTTTCATTACATAAAGCTGTATTTCCATTACGTTACATTACACTATTCGTTACATACGATGTTCGTACTGAGAAACAATAACTTCGGTTACATCATCCAAGTAACAGTTACGCCAAGTGGCGTTATTTACGTGAAAACCTTCGTTGTTCGTTCATATAACTGTTTGTCGAAACCGGCTTTTATAATTATAATACAATTAAAACATTATCTTAAAAAGCACAGTTTTCGGAACATGTTTCGATATTTCAAACATCATCATCAGTCATTGTGAATGTATAGTAAAGATTTACAAGATTATCGGAATATATAACTACTCCTATACAATGAATCTTTATAAATTCAAATATTCGTTAACTGCTAAACTTATATATTTAATAAAATGTAAGACACGGAGAAATATACCAAAAAGTTAACTAAAACTCCCTGTAAACAACAGTAGATAAATTTAGAAATGCAATGACAGACTAACATGCTCAACTTGTTTTTTTAGTTCAGGTTTCAACTGTTCAATATGGAAACTCTCCTTTATTTTAAGTTGAAGTGCTAGCCTGATAGAGGATCTTAAAACAAGAAATATCACACTTATTCTCCTACAACCTTTAAAAGCACTGAGATGTTTAAGAATTTGGGAATTTTTGTCCCGAAAGAGATGCTCATTAACACGTGTGTTAAAATGCCTTTTGGTTTCACCACAAAACGAGTTCACATGTAAACCAATAAACATCACGTGATTTGAAAGAATCAGGAACAAAATCTTTTTGACTGAATTAAACATAGTGCTAAGTTTAAAGGGAGAGAAAACAATTTTTGCATTTAAGTCTTTGCAATACCTATTTGTAATAGAAGAATAATACCGGATATAGGGTGACGTATAGAAGTGGCAGTTGGATCTTTCACAAGCGTCCTTTCCTGTTGTTCTAGCCTTTCTAAGATAATCTTTAACTGATTTGTCAATAAGCCACTGACATAGCGCCACAAGCCAAATGTTCGAGGAAGTCTACTGCCGCTTTAAATTTCAATAAGAGATAATTTAAACAACTAGAAACATGCAAACTTAAAATATCCCATATTCAAAATGGCTATACGACCGGCAGCCGGTCCTCAAAACACCATTCTATTTTACTGGCACCTTTTTTTAATTCTTAAAATCAAAGGAACTTTCTCAAGTGCTAGGCTATTCAGGAAAGTGCGGTATATCTCAGATTAAACCTTTCTTTTATGCTGGCACAGAATACGAAGCCTTGAAATGTGAACAAAATCACCAGTAGTTCAATGTTTTTTTCAAATTCTTAGAAATAAAAATTAATTGATTCAACTCACAGTTTTCCTCGCGCTCTCACTCCGAAAACTTTTCACCTCTCGGAACAGATATTAACCCTGTTCAGACTTGGCTTTTTTTTTTACTTCTGGGAGTGGGTGAGGGTGCTGGAGATACCCCCCCCCCCCCCCCCCCCCAATGTAACTTTAAAATGATTAAATCGCTTATTCCATGGTAAACAAGTTAGCACAGGAGGATATACACACTAATTGAAATGATTCTTTTGCGTCATGATACGTCACTAACGACGTCATTAGTTTGAATTTATTGGCTGAAATAGTATTTAATTCATAATTATTTCAGTCAATTTCAATCATTGATTATTTCAGGGGGCGTCGTGGTAATAGTCCATTTTACAGTTCTGTGAAATGTAACCAGGCCTCTGTATGAAAGCGAGGCTCAGGGTGACCTTGTCATGATAGAGACCATAAACTATTTAGCATAACAGCAAAACGATTTACATATTAAAAGCAAGAGGGTTTGTATCTTTGCAAGGTCACCTTCAGCCTCAATTCCACTCAAAGGCTTGTCAACTAAGCACATAACTGTAAAATGGCCGATTGTAATTTAGATTCAGTCGGCGCCGCAGTAACGGGAATCACAATCCGTTACTTCAAACAACTTGTAGATATAGTAGGAGCTGCAGTTCTTCACTTGAATGTTGATCCATCCTCCACAACAATCGGAAAACCTGTTAAAGCAAACTTTTTTAGTAACTTCTCCTTCAGCTACAGTAGGGTGGTCATTTTTCAAATAGCCTGGGAAACTTGCATCACATCTTTTCGGTGGTGGACATGTGGTCGCCATTTGTGTTCCTGCAGCCCCTTGGAAGCGATACCAGCCATTGAGGTTGTCGTCACATTGGATAGGTAAACTCCATGTGTAGGTTTCTTTTCTGTCTGCCTCAGAGAGAATTTGGTAGTTTTGACAAACATCAGCTAAAATAAAAAAAAAAATAAATTATTTAATTACGCAAACAAGATATAAAATAAATGAAATAAAATAATTAATTGAATGATTAATCAAATAAATCATATAGTTTTAAATAAAGCTTTCGAAATAAAAGTATGAATGATAATTCATTAACAGCCCAGATGTTAGCAATTATGTTTGACGCGCCCCCAATCCTGTAATAAGAGTTCTTAGATAATTCTACTGCTGGAGTATTACACCTTCCAATCTTGCTAAATAGTTTATTTAATAATTAAATAATTTATTAAATAGTTTAATTAATATTGCCGTAGAGTTGTATGCAATTTTTTCCTTACCGTACCATACTGTGCAAGCTGGTGCTGCCATTTATTCAAATGCACAGCAGTATGCCGAAAAGTAGTATTTTGCGATTAATTTATTTGAAGACCATTGTGGCGTGAGACTGTCTGGTACACTAAACAAAACTCAAGAATTCCTTGCACCAAATGAACGCTAACGATTCTTTCCTTGCTTTGCTTTACTAGATGCTAACAAAAATACCTCTTTAAATTTTGTGAAGCATTGCTAAAGAAATCAAAGTCGTGCAATTCTTCATGTGGGAATAATTACGGTATTATATTCACGCTATAGCTAAAAACACGCCTGTGTAGCTGACCTGGTGAACCAAACCTGGTGGGTTATTTTGCCCTCCCTGGAGGAATTTTTTCCAACCTGGCCCCTGCTGGATTTTTAAAAAGCCCCTGGTCAATTTTATTTTCCCGCTGTGGACGATTTTGTTTCCCTGGTGAGGCCTGTTCAGCCAAAAGAAAAAGTCACAGCGCGTACGAGAACTTGTATGGTAGGTGTCACGTTTCCTTTTAGGCTGTGTGAAGTTTATTTTTCTGACCACCTAAAGCATTCCATCTACAAGATCAATTTTGCAGAGCAATCAGTGAGTTTGGCTCTCGGCGGAATAGAAGATGATCCCGGGCGAAATGATGGCCCTAGAGAGTCTGCAAAACTGTGCCAACCGACTGGTTTGACTACAAGAGGTACATGTCTTTACATTGCTGAGACATCTAAGGGGTCATCAGAATGGCTTACAATAGTTGATTCGATTTCAGTCCACCTGGCGAAAATTGATGACAGATGGGAATGTGAGTGGTATCAAAAAATTGGTTGACTTCCCGAACTGAGAACAGCAGCACAAAGGTTAGAAAGTCTTATCTCAGATACTAGGCAATACACTGCTGCTGTTTCACCTGACACTAGTCATGGGTCAGTGGCTTACTGGACAGCTGAAGGCTTTCTTCTCAATGGTGCAGATTATTTTTTCATGTTGGGGAAGATCTTCTCGACCTAGTGAAAGTGAAAGCTCTTGGGACGCGCATACACGAGAGGTTCTTTGGCCACATAACAGAGACGTTTCAAGGCAACAATCCAACCTTTTTGGAATTTACCAAGCATGTGGCAACTGATGCATTTTAGTTCATTGCTCCAGTGGTCACATCAGGATCAGACCACAGCCAAAGTGTTTGTGTCAGAAGAACGAGGGATGAAGTAGCTTCCACGTATAATAATGATAATGAACCTTATTAAAGTGCCAACCGTGCCCAGCATTGTCGAACTAATTGGGGACACTGTAAAGCCCAAATAAAATAAAATCAAGTTATATTTACATTAAATCAAATCAAATAAAATCAAACGTAAATGTTGGTTTTTGTGGAGAGGGTAGTCCTGAGAAGGACTGTTGTCGGTGACAGGGACTGACGTTTCGACAACCTTTTAATCAATCAACTAGAACTTCCATCCAATATTCGAAGCAATACTGTATATTTAGTCCAGGTTCAATACACAAATTCATCGTCTAACAGAATTGAGTGAATGAATTGAGTGTACGAGTGAATGACTCAAAGACCATTCATACATCTCATAGATGACTACGTCATCAATGAGCTAAACAAGGATCGGATTGAATATATAATGTTGAAAAGCATTCTCACACCTTCACAATTAGCACCATTCTTTATAAATCCATCTTTGCACTGGCAGATGTACGATCCAAAGGTGTTGTTACATGCTGAGTTCGCAACGGCATTACATGGATCAAACGGTGCAGCACATTCATCAATATCTAGAAGACAGAATGCGATACGATTGTCGTTTCTACACTACCGTGTGAAAAATATTATGACATGGTTTCTTGGCGCGGTTTTAAAAGGGAAAATGCATTATGCATTGGGGTTCATTGGCATTGTGAGTAAGATTAAACCACAAAAATTATGTGCATTTATCTGCTTAGGGGTTTTGGTGTCTTATCGGATAAGGACGATAAATCACAGACACGACCCCATCTCCCGCGTCTTCGATGTTGCGATCGGTTTGATCTTATTCACGGTAATGTGAAGGCTGGGATAGAGATACTCCAAAGTCCGGCGGGATAAATAAATGTCCAGATCCGTATCCAGATGATTTATTCAATTCGTTTTTGTTTTCTTTCCCGGAATGCAAGACTGTTACTGGTGACATTAAATGCAGGTCATCAACAATCAGCACTCTATTAGAGAGTTTGTAAAAATTCTCGAAGTCAGTAGTGCTTAAAGGACCCTATTTAGCCTTGGCCATTTTCGATGCCATAAAGTTGTGGTCAATTCACTGTTTTACAGTTAGCTGGGTTGATGCAGTTAAGGTCTGATTTGTGTGAAGACGGTGTCCAACTACCTTCGGTTAAGTTCACTAACCACTAACCCAGCGGTCAC
>OX393573.1:11881980-11892587 GCA_947652115.1 Blastomussa wellsi
GCAAAAACGCGGGCAAGCGCGGGAAGGGGAAGAGAGGGGAGAGACAAAATGGCCGACAGTCGTTTTCCTTCTCTAACGAGCACAAGCTTCAAAAACTTAAAGAAACAGCAACCAAGCACACAAACCTGGATAAATATGTGGCGCAGCTAGGCTGACAAGCGCAATTTAAACCCTAATAGTATTCGACAGGAGAACTCGACAAAATCCTCCAGCGATTATATGCAAAGGTAAGAAACAAATGGTCTCGTGATGTTCTCAAATTTTACCCGCCTACAAACTCGTACAATTTTGAGAACTTTCAAAACATCACCCGCACCTATTAATCACGAATTTTACTCGAGGTATTGCGATTTCCTTTTCAAAATTTTGTTGAAATGTCACAGAGGGAACTTAAAATTAAAACGTTGTAATTATTTCGTACAGTATGCAAACTGACATTTAATTAAGTTTGCACGAAACATTAGGAAGATAGATTTGTTAATTTGTTAGAACTGATGAGCGTTAACGAATAATTATAAAATAGCAGAGAAATCGCAGGTGTTTTTTAGCAATGTACTGATAAGATTATATGAAACGATTTGTAATTTGCGTTTATTCTTCTTAGAAAATGCGCGTTTTTGCCAAAATGTTTGCACAAAATTGATTATGAAAAGACGTAAGCTATCTGTTTGAAGAGCTTGCATACTCACCGATTGGTAGGTTTTTGGTATTAATAATTAATTATGAACACGAGCGAAGAAGAAAATATGGAGATATGCTTCTTAAAAAAGTAAAAAAAAAACAAACGTGTAAGTTGAAATAAATTAACTTCTCGAAAGAAAGCTGAAATAAGAGGGGAAATAAATAAATGAACCGTAAATTAATCAAACGACACTGTGTGCTCTAACACAAAACGTTTAAGCCTTATTAAATAGCCAAACTTTGAATACATATTACGTAGATCCGCCATTCCGTATTCTCTTTATTCCACTTGCCTTAGATCAAACACAAAATAACCAGCCGATATAAAAAACTAATGGAGAAATACTAAATCAGATGGAAAAAAAAAAAGTTTTCTTTTTAATATTGAAATACTAGAAATGAAAATCCTGAAATCCTTAAGAAAGAAAGGTGGCTAATTTTAGCGAACAGTTTGCTTTAAATATTGAATAAGCTGTCGTACGTCTTCTTAGTTTCTCTGCCATATGTCTGAGGGTTGGAAACTTTTATTTCAGCAATAATTTCTTCAACTAAGAATTTCTTCAACTCTTGACTGTTTCTAGTTTGTAATCGTACCGTCTTTTTTAAAGGGGTAAGTTTCTAAAGAAACTGGTGCTGCGTCGGTGGAAAGTATAACAAAATAATTTGGTTTTATCAACTGGGTTGATAATGTCAATTGGCCACCGTAAAGAGATTCAATTGCTGACGTTTCGAGCGTTAGCCCTTCGCCGGAGCGAATCCATTCAACCTCCCAAATTTGAAGCATTTTATTAAACTTCTATGTGTACGCGAGAAAAGGTTCCTCAGAAATTCGGAGCGAATCCTTTCAACCTCCCAAATTTGAAGCATTTTATTAAACTTCCATGTGTACGCGAGAAAAGGTTCCTCAGAAATTCCTCAACTTCAATACCCTGAAATAGATTATGTTCTATAGCAAGTGCCAAATGTTATCCATTTGAAGCCTTCTTCGCGTGAGCGAAAATGTGTGAATTTACGTTATAATAATTATAACTATAATTATAAAATAAAGCGCCAGACAGAAAATATTTTACTAATATCTTAGCTGATTTCAGGTATATGTTAGTTCCGAAAATTTGAACAACACGAAGACATTGCTATCTGTAGTTCATGATTTGCACCTACAAGGTTTTTGGCTAGGAAATTTATTGATGTGTTAACAATAAATTAAAATGAATGAATGAACGAGCGAAGAGTTGTGAACATCACTGACTAACCCAATCTCACCTTCTTCACACTCTACATTCGCCGCCATAGCAGACAACGAGAAGACAATGAAGACGAAATAATCCATGTTGTAAATGAAATTAACTTGAAATGGCAGTACTTGCTGACGCAGCTCAATAAAAATTACTACTATGATAGCGGCATAGTTGTTCGCATGTTGACCGCTTTACTGAAAGATTAAAATATCAGATTACCTTCGTGAGGACGACTACAGTTAACGAATTGACGAACTATCTTCATATGCCAAACAAAAACTGCACTTCATTTTCAACCAATGAGGTATTGTTTTGACAAGCAGGTGACTTCTTGCAGAGAGTTAATTTAAAACATCCGTTTTGTTATGTTTTGTTAATGAGATTCGTTTTGTTCCGCTTTTGTATGTATACAGTCCCCCAGGCTGCCTGGACCACGTATAGCAATTAGGAATGAACGACCGAAAAAAATCCCCCACAGTCAGTCGCACTCATCGTGCGCGGTGGCAGAGGGGGACAAATGGTCGAATGCACTGCATTGGGAAGAGGCTCGATATCATGTCATGTAGAGAATGGACAAAGGTTAATCACTTAAAATATTCATTTCCCTTGCTGATAACCACGCACAGGTTAATTATAATTACACTCTTTCTTTTTGTAAGAATATATTTTATAAGAATATCGAGGCTGAAATTTGCGAAATTTTAAGAATATGAACCCAAGGCTGAGATTTTGAAAAACAAAATATAATTTTGTGTTGAAAATGTGCAAATACAATTCAAGTTTCTTTTCTTCACTTGACGGTAAAACTAGCCAATAAAATGATAAAAACCTAAACTATAACCATTGCTTAATAAATACATATGTAAGGTATACAGCACAAAAGACATGAACTAAACTCTTAAAAGTATTGTATCATGATAAATTCTTAATCTAAGAATATTCATAAGAATATTTTCAGCCTAAAATCGGCAGAAAAATAAGAATGATTTTCTTGATTCCCATTCACCTGTCTGTCTGGTTTAAAAGTTATTGTTGATTACGTAAGAAGAAATTCGGCGTCGATTGCGCTGGCCATTGATTCAGTAGCGGGGATTAAATTAGTTGGATTTAACAGAAGAGAAATAAATGTTTATAAATACTAAAATTTTATGGAAATTCATATACATATTGATAGGCCGTTGTTCGAACGTTGGGAAGCTGATAATGAAATTGGACGCCTCATTCAAAGTTCCAGGGGTGTATATACTTGTTTCCTGTCTCCTCGGCTTGCAAATGCTCTAATGTTTGTCCTAATCTTTGTTTCCTTTTTGTATAGATGACAGATTGCATGCAACACGTGCGGCAATTAGCATCCTGTTGCCTGATATTACTGCATGCGCCCATGGTAAGCCTGTTGCGTTTATGGAAAGCATGATTATATTTAACAAATTAAGAAGCCTAAGCCATGTATTATACTGTCATAAAACACGACGGACATTTGAGAACAAATTGGGATTGGTTTACTTTGCTTTTGTTTGCGTCGTTATAAATCGATCATATAATCAGTAAAGTTAGAGACATACTAGAGTTGTAGTGTGGCGGAGAACTGTTGAGAGTAAAAAGGAACCAGCTCGGATGGCATTCATTGGGTGCCACTGTTGCATCGGCGTCATACCGGGATGGGTGGCGTGATTTTCTTGCCGGCCTTAAGTGTCCTCATGGGCACGATGAGGATGAGTTACTGTGTGAGGAGAGTTGCAGCGAAATGTCTTTGTGAAATGCAAGTGGCTCCGTGTCTACTGCTTCCAACTGTCCAAGAACAAGTCGCTACGACAAGGCGAGGACCATTTGCCCCAAAAAATTCTCCCAAGTTGCCTTGCCCAAATTTTCTCATTCTGCCCCAAAAATCTGATTTGCCCAACATTTGGGGGGTTGCTGCCCCCCTGCCCGTACGCCTATCTTTCTAGCGCTGAAAAATTCTCATTTGAACTTGATAACTCGCAAGAGCTCAACCCTTTCAGTGAGGAGTTTTCTGGCGTGAACTAAGCCCATCTAGCCCGTTTAATATTTTGCTGTCATAACAAAAAAAGACAAGTTCACTATTCACCTTAAAATACTTAAGGGTACACAATACCTTCAGAGGGCTACTTTTGGCGAAAAAAAATGTTAACACTAAAAGGAAGATTGCCATAAAATCTAATATTTCCCAAAAATGAAATTAAAATCTTGAAACCTGCGCGAGTTATTTAGAAAAAAGGGGTTTTTAATAAAAGTTTATAAAACTGTCAGGTGTCATAATCCCCATTGCGTGTCGGCTCCTCTGGGAGCCCTGATTACGAAGATCGCGTTACTGTTATTTGTTTACCGCTTCATTTGGCAAAGTCAGTTCTCGCAAATAAGTTCGAAGACATCTCCGTCGAACCTCAACCAAATAAACATGTCTTTAAATACGGTACCATGCGTTAAAGACAAGTGAACGAGAAAAACGTGACTGTCACACGATAATGTCCTTGAATTCCCGCGAAAATCATTTCGTTCGCCATCTGATTGGCTGGCGGCACATTCTGTTGAAGGATATCTCAGTAAAGGCGAGATGTTAAGCATTGAGGAGAAAAAGTGTGTCTGGGATTTTTAAGGGGAAATTTTCGATGCTGTGACTTTACGGGTTTCTGAAAAGATAACGAATCGGAATACAGAAAATCACTGACGCACTTTGAGAGATTGATGCCTGCTGATTCACACGGTGCAGTGCTTTTACATCAGCGTTTTCCTTTGATACCCGATTAATTCAACGCAGCAGATATTTTGTTTTTCATTTTTTTCAATTCAGGGCCTTTCCATTGATATATAGTTTGTGGTAGTTTCCTTGAAAACAACGTAGGTAGGAAAATTTTTTCTGGAGGACACCCGCGTAGCTATTGTGTAACCATAAGTAAAATATGTTAAAAATGTTTACAATACAATTCCAATAATTAAGTTGAAGTTCTTACCTATTAAAACAAATAAAACTGAACAGAAAGGGAATAATATGTCATTATCATTATCATTATCATTATCATTATCATTATCAATGTCATTGTCATTGTCATTGTCATTGTCATTGTCATTGTCATTGTCATTATCATTGTCATTGTCATTATCGTTATCATTATCGCTATCAGGGGTATCGAATGGTCCCATGTGCATTCAATTTGAAAGTGCTCGCAAAAATTAGATGAGTGCTCGCTTGCTCGTGCTCGCAAAATTTTTGCAACTGCTCGCATGCTCGGATTTTGGTTAAAATTATCTGCCGTGTAGGTAGCGGAAGCATAATTTGCATCTTGGAAACAAGAATTGACACTTCATGGACGCGATGTTCCCCAAATGGACAAACTGGGAAACATGCACGCGCCATCAACGTTTCTGGGAAAACGCTTCCTCTTTTTCTTGATGTTTTTATTGAAACTGACTGGCCAAAGTTCATTCCCAGGTAGTAGGGTAGCAACACCTGAAACATTTTCATGATAGAGACTCTACTTGCTTGTAAACAGGGCCTTAGAAAGCTTCAGGTCTCCATTAGCGTCCACCCACTGACTCACGTGGAGCTGAGTGATCGGCATAATTGGCTGTAAGCTTCTGGGAATGATTGGGATTGGTTGAACCGCGATAATATAAAATCTTATATTTACATGTTGCCTAGCTATGTGCTGGTTGTTTTCCTGTTTTGGAGGTGTTAGCCGGATAACTTGGCGGAAAGCAACGTTTTAATAAAAGAGAGATTCCAGCTAGCGGAAAATTCACGAAGTGCTGGCTGCTCGCATGGCAAAATTGATCACTGCTTGTGCTCGCAAAAATAAATGCACTGCTCGCATTAACGTTAACGTTGTCGTTGTCGTTATCGTTATTGTTATCGTCATCGATTTAGTTATTGTTATCGTTATTGTTTTTGTTATCGTTATTGTTTTCTTTATTGTTATTGTTATCGTTATCGTTGTTATTATCGTTGTCATTTAATGGAGCCGAAACCAATTGTGGAATTACAAGCATTTTAGGCATCCTACTGATGAACGGTTATGGCAATTAGATATTTATTACAGGAGCCAACATTGAGATTGTGGTCTGTCGCCTTTGAATCATTATCGTTGTCGTAATCGTAATCATTATTGTTGTTTTTTTCTTTATCGTTATCGCTAACGTTAACGTTTACGTTGTCGTTATTGTTATCGTTATTGTTATCGTCATCGATTTAGTTATTGTTTTAGTTATTGTTTTTGTTATCGTTATTGTTTTCTTTATCGTTATCGTTATCATTATTATTATCTATGAATCGGAAATTAACATTTGCATATGATCAGATGCGCCTTACGATAAAAATTAATTAATTATAGAAATAAATACGATTAAAAAGATGGCTTTTTTCAATAACAATATATAAAATTATGAGAAATTACAATCCTTCTCAATCTTCCTCGTTCAAAGCCATCCTTGTTATTTCTCAATTATTGTTACATCTTCGGTGTTTTGTATTCCTTTATAAACAATTATTTAAAGGTCATTTGAACTGAAGGCATTTTTGACTTAAATATCACTAAAATTAAAAGTCTTAACGATAAAAGAGCTAAAATAACTAGATGATAAAAAATTGCCCCAAAATATCATGCTTTTGTCGATGTTCACAAAAATAAATACTTCAAAAAAAGAAAACTGCTCATCGAAGGGCTTGAATCGATCAGATATACAGACCGTACACCCGGGCGCACGTCTTCTCATAGTCATTATCCGAGGTGGGGCAGTAGTCGTATATGTCCTCACCATACCAAACTTGAAATTCCTGGTCAGTTGTCACAGACAAAGGGACAGCAAAGTGGTCGAATATGAGCTCTGGAGAATCTTGTGTAGCCCATGGAAGGTTGTAATATCCGCAGTCCCATCCTCCCTGCAAGTATTCGTTTTTAGGTAGAAGACGATTTCTGTTGGAGTCAGTGATATGTGTTCCCATGGTGTGGGACATACCTTGATATTTACAACCCCATTTGGAATCATATGCTGGGTTATTTGTATAACAGCTCACACTACCACTCTGGTATGTTAACTTGAAGGTGATGATGCTTCCTGAAACAGGAATCTTGAAGCTGCCATAAGAATCATCCCTGGATCCAAAGCATACTGTAGATGGTGTCATCTGAATCCAATTTTCTAAATTTATTTCACAAAAATTATTTCAAATACGCGCTTCCAATTTTTCCTAATCTGTTTAAAATGACTAAAGAGGGGGTAAAATGAGCGCACCGTCGGCTTCCTGGGAGAATATCCGGTCGAGGGTAAAGGAACTACCGACGTTAGATAAGGTGTACCTTTAAAAATAATTATTCATTAATTTTGTAGATAACATTTAGCGAAAACCAGGTTTCATTTAACATGCAGAAACAGAAGGTTGTTGTTTTCAGTGACCTGCGTTTTATTGAAAGAACGCTTTCGTGCAATTTGCCTTAACCAATTAAAATCTCCATCTCTGCTACACTCACAAAAATGCTGTTTGCCGATGTATTATTTCATTGCAGTCATTAACATATTTTATAAAAGAGGATTTATCTCTCTATCCATGTTAAATGACTAAGAGAAGGCAAACTGGAGATATTTTAGGAACTTGGATATGCCATGAAGCTATAATCTGACTTAAAAATACAAGTTGGATTAAAGCATTATTGAACAGAAAATGTTTCTGTCTTTGTCGCTGCAAAATCAAGTTTGCATTAGGTCTCGTAAGAGCAGGTTATCTTGTTTTGACCCCACGTTTCGGTGGACATATTTTACTTGTGCTGTATTTGCATTCGCAACCATTCAACCTTTCTCTTAATTAGACAAACATTTTCTCGAAAAAAAGCTGTATCTTTAAACTGATGCTCGGCTTACGGTTTTCACAGTGAACTCCAGTATATCCAGCTTTGCAGCTGCAGACATATCCGAACACCTCCTCTACACACGTTGCGCCGTTTAAACAGGGACTACTGAAGCATTCGTTGATATCTGAAAAACAAATTGATTATTTTATAAGGTGTTCTTTACGTCATAGTTGTATCAAGATTTTAATTATTGCCGTAGTATGGTGATTGGCTATGTCATACAGAATACACTCCCAGATTTATCTAAGTTCTGTTTGGCAACAATTCCGTATCTTTTTTGTCACTGTACGTGCAACAAGGAGATGCCCAGTGGCCTAGTGCGCTGGACTCCGAATCAGGCGGTCCGAGTTCGAGCCTCTAGCCGGGGCACTGCGTTGTGTTCTTGGGCAAGACACTATACTCTCACGGTGCCTCTCTTCACCCAGGTGTATCAATGGGTACCGGCAAATTTACTGCTGGGGGTAACCCTGCGATGGACTAGCATCCCCTCCTGGGGGAGTAGAAATACTCTCTGTCACTTCATGCTACAGAAACCGGGATAAGCTCCGGCCTGATGGGCCACTGGGCAATAACTGTGCAAAATATTGCATGTTATTCGGCGACTGTTACTCACCCTGTTGGCAATCCTGACCCGTGAATCCAAGAGCACAAACACATTGGTATCCCTTGTCTGTAAATCCTGCTCTGCAGGTCCCGTTATTTTGACACGGATTAGTCACACAGGCATTCTTTGGTGAAGGACATTATGAAAAAGAAATAACACAGCTTCGTAGTAAAAATATTTTCGGTTTTGTTCAATATTTGGGAGGCGTATAGGTGTAATGGCGAGTGCGCCGGGCTGCAAGTCGGGCGAACTGGGTTCCAGCCGTTTCTAGGACACTGCGATTCGTTGTTTGGTGGAACACTTTTAATTATTTTCATGGCGCACCTCTCCAATCAGGTTGTATAAATGGGAAACAGCGGATTTAAATGTAATGCTGGGGGAATCTCTGCGATGGACTCGTATATCATTCAGGTAGGGGTAGAAGTAATGCTAGATGCTTCATGAAAAGAAAATTAGATAAGCTCTAGTCTGATAGACCACTAGGGTCTAACGGAGATAATTTGAGGTCTTCAATCGTTAACAACCAACCCTTCAAAGTTTCTTTCATTTACTCTCTTCCTTTTCTTACTTACCATTGTTCCCTTGTACGTGTAGTTTTGCCATGGCTTCAGATCATCAGGATTTTCATCATGAGTAGCGTTATTTAGTTCACAGCTAGTGACTGCAGGAGGTCCACTGGTTTCAATCATATTATAACTGACGCAGATGGGTTCCATGAAGCACAGGGCGCCACAGAAGTTATTAACAGAAGATTCCACGTTTCTTATCACATGGTTAATCAGTCGTTTGCCATGAAAAGAGAGATCACTTCTGAACTCCAATTGACGGCATGTATCTGCCAGATAGCGCAGGTTGTTAAAAAGCAACGTCTAACATCCTCACTGCACAGAAATGCCCTGAGAAATGCAGCTAAGTTATGAAGTATACCCGCTACAGTAAGGGAGAGGGGGGCGGAAAAAAAAAAAAGAGGGGAGATTACTTCGTCCATGAACTCAGTTTGAACTGGCCACAAGATGGCCGAAACTGACTCGTAGCCACAACATGACTAATAAAAAAAATGAACCAATTTCGCGCAATGGACTGATTATGAAAAGACAAAGAATAGTGCTTTTGTCTTTGTGTTTAAATTTTGCTAAAAGTTAGTACAAAGTGTTCAACGATTGATTGTGGGGAATCCTCTTTGTTGACTACAGGCCCCAGCCCTAAGGCTGCCTTGCAGAAAGCGCTTAATTACTTTCTGTTATTTGTGTGCATGTGGAATCCCTTTTTTGCAGTCTCTGAGTCTCATATATAAAAAAGTGTCCCTTTATAATTGTCCCTTGTCCCCATGAAAGGCTTATACCCTGTCTAAGAGGCCTTGTGTGCTGACTACAAATGCAGTGTCCATCCGCAACCTGTTTCCAGTCTTTATCTACCCTTATAGAAAGCCGCCGTTTTCGTGTGCATCCAGGAAGCTGTCTTATTGCCCGGATCCTTGAAGATAATGCCTCTCTTGAAGGTTGCCCCATAATTATAGCGTTCGTATACAGGCGGGGCCCTGTCTTAGTGCCACTTTATGGAAAGAGTCCGCTTGCGTGTTACCATCGATCACGGTGCACTGTGTCTCTTTAAGAAACGTCGATCAATTTTGGCTGTTATAGATACAAGTTCATAAGAGGCCTTATTCCCGACCCAGTGTCCCCGCTACGTGTTGTGCCTAAGCCTGTTAATAATCACGTCACGTCGTATGTCGTACCCTTCAATTACCGAAGGCGGTTATATTCTATTCCGCGTAAATATATAATGAACAAGAATAGTCGAAGAAACGTTTATTGGTTAACCAGCTTCAGCTATTCTTGAGTTATGGAATGGATTAAAAATAATATTTCTTATTATATGACATGGAAAATCAGAGCATTCTGATTGGTTCTTCCTTTGTCGGGATTTTGCCATTGAAACGGTCCTTAGCCACGTATTTGTTTTTTCGAATAACCTCTTACTAACCGAGCGCGAGGGCTGTGGAAAGGACAAACAACCGCGATTTTGAAAACATTTTATCTTTAACTTAGAGTGTTTTTATAAGTTTTCTTTCTGCATTTCTAGTTACAAGTTTTAAATGATCTAACTTTATAAGAAAAAATACGCGGTTAAGGGCCATTTCTATGGAAACGGTCCGTATGGTAAAATCCCGACCAAGAAAGAACCAATCAGAACGCTCGCTTTCCTTGCCATATAATTAAGTTG
>OX393573.1:11892787-11910287 GCA_947652115.1 Blastomussa wellsi
AAGAAAAAAAAAAAAAGCAGACAGACAACCAAACAAAAAAGAGCAAACTTGAAATCAATAAAACAAACAATCGCAAATAAAATAATCAAATAAGGAAGAAAACAAACAAATAAACCAATTAGTCAAGCAAACAAAAAATGCAAAGAAACAGACATAAAACAGAAGTAGGCAAGCAAACCAAAAATCAACTGAAGAAGAAAAGAAAACGAAAACGAAAAACAAATCAAGAGAAGAGAGCAAAACTAAAACACAAACAGAGTTTGTCGGATTTATCAAAGAACAAGGGATCGTGAATAAATATATAGCAATATACAAACCAACGGACGGTTGGACGAACAAACGAAGGAACGAACAGACGATTGAGCGAACGAACAGACAAACGACCAAACGAACAGATATTAATAACAGTACAAATAGTCAAAATAAAGTGTGCTTAGTAACCGAAGTAGCATCGGCACTGACACGTACAAACAATAGACACGGTATATCAATTACAAGAAACAATAGGACAAAAGTAAATAGTGCATATGAAAAACATATAAACAATAAACGTGAAAAAAGATGGCAGATCGTAGGCTAGCTATATACAAATATAAGCAGATTAAACAGAAGATATAGTTTGTATTGCTTGCTTTGTATTGCTTATAAAAGGAAGTGTAAGGTAGTTTCTTTAATTTTGTTGAAATAGTTTCCCAAAGTTTAGATGAAACAAAAGAGAAAGTAGAGGTCCCATAGTTCTTATTTTCTTTTGGCCTATGAAAGGAAAGAACGAACGAACGAATGAACGAACAAGCGAGCAAGCGAAGGAACGAACGAACGAACGAACGAGCTAGCGAGCGAACGAACGAACGAACGAGCGAACGAACGAACGAACGAACGAACGAACGAACTAGCGGACGAATGAACGAACGAACGAACGAGCTAACTTGCGGACGAATGAACGAACGAACTTGCGGACGAACGAAGGAACGAAGGAACGACCGACCGAACGAACGTGCGAGCGAGCGAGCGAGTGAGAAAACGAACGAACAAGCGGACGAATAACCGATTGAATGAACGCACAGTTATTTACTGGTAAATTTCTTACTCTATTTGTTTTTTTCGCTGTTTATTTGTTTTCAGAGTGACACCAGCTTGCGCACTTACCTTTATGGTGTACGAAAACGTCATTCACCTTTTAATGCCGACCAGCTAGGGTTTGCTACAGACCTGAATTCTTGGTTTAAAGAAGGGGATGAAATATTACTGGAAAAAGTGTTTGCTGTTCAGCGAACATGTATGGATGGTCATGTTATTTGTTGCGACTATTTGAGACTATTTTAATATGAAAAATGAAAACTTTTAAGAAGAAAATCGTGGATAGCCAATGATGTTTCTACCTCAGTGTAGCTTTCTTTTAATACTTGAAAATGACGCCAGAGAAACCGCAAAGTTGTTTTTTCTGTTGCTAATTTAATCTTCAACAGGGTTTCGAAGAAACTTCTCATGAAAGAAAGAACCACCCACAAATGATTTTTTGTAACAAAATTGTAATGAAAAAAGCTGGGTTTTGAATGATATGCATGTAGCTACATGAGAAGAACGAACATAATTATTCTTCGTAAAGTGTGCTAACCAGGAAATTAAACACATTAGGATATAAGAAAAGCACAAAAAAAAAACATTTTGCGTTAAAGGAGAACGCAAGACCAGAGACAATTTTTTTATTTGACCCCTGGAAATTGTAGAAGTAACTTAGATTTTTCCGACCGAAATTGACAACTAGTTAGACAATCTCAGATAGTGCAGAGTGTTATCTACAACTGAACATGTAAACATGCAAGGCCATAGCAAACGATCGAGGACACATTGTTGCTCTTTTCGAACAAACTGGGAAACATATTTTGCATACACAAAATGTTTCTGAAGCAAAAAAACCGAAACACTTTTTGTGTTATCGGGCAAACAGGGAAACACTTGTGTCCGCAACAGCATTTACTATGGTCATCTACATAGGTGACAGTACGCCTACACCAAGCCTGTCTTGCCTTTGGTTATACTTATACTATTTGCTTGCCAAATATGAGCAGACAGAAACTTCGAAGTGTTTCTTTTTTTCAAGACCGGAGATAACTGGTAGAATGTTTACGTGATGAAAAAAATTGAAAGAGAAAAGATTTTGTTTCATTTAAAAAGCAATTTTTCATTGAAATGATAAACAAGAACTTATTTGCAGCAATAATTTGGAAAGCTTTCTTGCTTCAATTAACTCGAAAAAAATATTGTCCAAACATCAATGTTTTGACTCTTCTTTATCAGTGAATTCTTCATTAATGCCAATGATTAAATCCTGGCAGAGACTAAAGCGGTAACTAATGCCACAAAGTCGGCGGAAAGCTTGAACTAACTTTGAACATTTTGGGCTCTTCTTCGTGTCCATTAAAGGGAGAAATAGACAAGCCACTGGAGATTAGTAATGCGTTTCTTCTTTTTATTTGAACCCTGAAAACACATTACAACTGCAGTTTCAAAACTGCAGAAAAAAACTCTCTTTACACAAGCTTGGGTTATTCGACGCAAAAGATACGCAATCGCAATTAAAAGGGGAAGTGTTGATACCCGAAATAAGTCAAAATATTCCCTAGTCTATTAAAACGAATGCGCCTTACACGTTGTGTTCTACAGGGAGGGAGAGCACAAGACGTTCTGGTGTGATTCCGTATGTACATACTTTAGCCTCCATCTTGAAGTGTGCAGTATAGTAACGCAAACTTATCTTCTGCACATGCGTTGGGAGCAAATCGCTTTGTTCTTGAAACTGCAGAAAGGGCAGTACCACAAGGAGGGTATGGTGTTTTCTAAAACATATATACCTTTTGATATTAAAGAAGGAGTAGCACAGACACAGCGTTTTACGCGGTACAGTGCACACATGTCCTACTAACCCCCACCCTCACCGCAAGACTAATTAATTAATTGATAATAATTAATTAAACAAACATTAAAGTTTACACAGTGCCTTGGGGACTTAGCGACTTAGAAGACGACAGCCCACAACACATCACCCCAATAGTGCACTCTGCACTGAAAACGGCCAAAAAAGTGAGGCCATTTTTCGGGATTGAACGTCCGCCACTTTGACCTTTTTTCTTCCGTGGTTGATATATAGGTGATGGTCAACCAGGGTTCCTTTGTCAATCTTGACAGTGAATGGCTCTTAAAGTGTCTATTCATTTTGTTTTCATTTCAGTAAGTGAATCATTTTCTACACTGTACATAACATTTAAAATGTTTCCTATAAAAGGAAACGTCGCAAGCGATAAATGGTTTGTGGGGATAGGTGCACAGATTAATCGTATTGTATATTAAACAATTTTTATTAGTTAATAACATTAATAGTAAAGTGTTGTGAACCAACACGCACACGATGCAAAGTGACATTCTTTCAACTCGCGCAACCATACTTGAGACTGGGTTTAGGGTTAGCATAAGTACTTTTCTCGATCCTTGGCATTACGCCATGGGCCAAGGAAGAAATGATTTTTCAGCTCGTTTTCTGTTGCGTTTACGAGGTTGAAAAACATCACCGTAAATACGCACTCCCTTGTTAACCGCGCATAAGAAGGAATTCGACTTTTTTTACCGTAGGGAAGGCTAGTATTGGCATTGAAATTGAAATGCTTCTCTTAAAATAAAAGCTAACATGGTTAAAATTGAACTAAAAGCTCGTAATAAATATTAATCAGTATGATATACTTGAGTTTAAAAACCTGCGGTTTTAAATAAATGAATAATAAAATGAAGTCCAGTGAATTGAGTCCTTTAAACGTACTCTGTTTCGGCCAATTACTCGATCCGTACAACATTACAGATGCTCGTGTCACCAGGGAACAACACCCGGCGCGAGTTCGAAACCTTTTTAGGTAAAAAAAAGGTCGGGACACACTATGTGACATGTGAAAATCTTTGTCGCTGCGCCTGAATTTTGTCGCTGCGATCTGTCGCACGAATTCAAAGCGATTTGAATTCGTGCGACAGATCGCAGCTACTAAATAAGTGCAAGCAGCCTTGTCGCAGCGTGTGTACGGCTTCTGTTACAAATGGCTGCGAGAAATGAGGGAGCGTCAATTTTTTTCCAGTTCACATTTCCCCACTTCCAAATTCGCTTGCGTGCACCAAACAAGCTTCTTGTCGCAGCGACTTGTCGCTGCAGCAGTACAGACCCTCCTACCTTCAACAGCCACTGCGGGGATGCTGTATCTTTTCTAAACTTTTCATTTAAATGGCGGGCCCCTTTAAAACTACCTTAAGCAGTCGACCGAATTGACTTCAGATATAAAAAGAATTTGTAAAAGTTAAAACACCCAAGTGACAGATCAGATCAGTAATGGGAGTGAGGGAAACCTGTTTTCACTAAGTTATTTTAAGACTAGCCATATTACCTAAATTCTGTACGCTATTTTATTTATGGCATTTGTGTATAAACTGTCGTTTTATAGTAATGTCATCTATCATTGCTCACCCATTAATGTGTTCTTTACAGCTAACTGTCACATGGTACAAAATCCGTCATGTTAGACGACTCGCTGGGAGAACCAAACCAGAGATTTCAGCCAGTCGAGCTTGTCATGACTTTTCTTCGTTCTGGACGTCCCTGCATGCGTGTAGCTTGCCGTCCAGCTTGGCGGATATTGCACTATGTGACTGTTAGCTGCAAAGTGGCCGTACTCGGGTGTACGGTTTTGAGGTTTTTTGCTGTGGGATTAGTCAGCTCCACAGTAACGGGAGGGACAATCCCCTAGATCAACCAACTCGTAGATATAGTAAGAGCTGCAGTTCTTTACTTGAATTTTGACAATTTCGTCGCAGTGCTTTCCTTTGTTAATGCAGACCTTTTTCAAGACTATACCCTCAGCCACTGAAGGATGAGTATCATCCAACCAGCCGGGGAAGGCTGCGCCACATCTCTTCACCGGTGGACACTTGGTCGCCATATGTGTCCCAGCCGCTCCTAGGAAACGATACCAACCATCGACGTTATCGTCACATTGGGCAGGCGACGTCGTTTTGTGGTCGTCTTTTCTTTCTGCATCGGACAGCTTTTTGTAGTTTTTACAAGCATCAACTAAAAAGTAATAATTTGTTCGTTTTTACTCTTCTTCGCTCAGTATTTATGCATTATTGCTAGTTACTCAACATCACCCCTTTTTGTAGTCCAATAATATTTATTGATACCCGAATATTTTGAACCCTCTTCAAGGTAGTACAAGACAGTCCCCATCCATTTGGTATTTAAGAAATCACATCCTTGTGAGAAATATAGTGTAGGCCGATTTCATTTTATAAAATTTTCGTTGAATTGCGCTCGCTATATATGATTCTCCAGTTCGAGTTCACTTTCGTTCCATAAAGCACGCGGCTTACGTCACACGCGTGCTTTGTCCACGAGTTGTAATGCACTCTGCCCACGGCACGAGCTAGAGCGCACGAAATTTCTTTAACCTTTGACAAAAGATTCAAAGACGTTTCACTCGTGCATTATTCATGCAGTTATATAAGCGGCTGGAAATTTTTTAGGACACTCGAGAAGCACTCGGCTTTGCCTCTTCACTATACACTTCTCTCGTGCCGAGAACGAATGCACTGGGCGTGTTTTTTATTCCTGTGTATACATCTCGTAATTGCTAAACATTTTTTTATCGTAATATTTCAATATGTGCCAATAATTTTTTTTGATGCGTGCAATGTGAAATAGTGAATTATTTCATGTACTTGACATCACTTCACTCCTCTCGGGAAGATATGAACTCAATAAATTGACCTCGCTCCCGAGTGTGGCTTCATAGCTCACTTGGTAGAGCATCGCAGCGGTATCGCGGGGGCCACAGGTGATCGCAGGTTGGAATCCCGCTGAAGCCCTCAATTTGTTTCAGGCTTCTTTATTCCACTATAGAATTAAAAGAGGAGTCGCTGACGGTAGAAGCAATTAAGGGAATATAAGCTTTCGACAGCCAGTGTGCTGTCTTCGACGGATAAAATTGAATAAAGAAGAGAAACGTGAAATAAATGAGATAATGCGAGAAATACGCACGAATTAATTAGTTAAAAACAGCGTTCGAAATAATGTAAAATCTGCTAAAATTAACGTTTTTTAAAGAATGTTATACTGCCTCGGCAATGGGCATGAGTTGTTGTCTGCTTCAGCCTGACGCGCCCCCCCTCCTTCCCATCATTCCCCGTGCCTGTTATATTTCTCATACGAGATGACTGGGGACGAGTCAGGGCTAAAGCAGTTTTGGCCGTGGGCCATGATTCCAGTGTCTGGTGTGAATGTTTCTTTTGTCGATAATCGTAGAACTGTCAAAGTAAAATGCATGCACACAAGTTCATGCATGCGTTGCAACGTTCGATCCCTTAGTGCAAAGTTTAGTATTTCTGATATGTTTTTTTTCTTCGGGTGCCAAATGATCTTTTTGTTTCATCAATGTTAGACCACGCAATTCTATAATGATTATAATGATTCTATAATGATAATCCTGGTATCGGATGTTCGATATTTTCTTTATTCCAATTGCAATTCTCAAATTGGACTTTAACTGCGATGATCATTTCTCACTTAAATAATTTTTTTGTGCGCGAAAGCAACGTGAAAAAAAAAATATGATAAATTAGGCAAGTAAAACTCGCAAAAGCATTTGCGTTAATAAAATGGCCAGACAATGTTCGTGTAAATTTGAAATTCAGCATTTTCGTAAACCTAATGGCTTAGCTGTTGCAGACTCATCTTTATCAGCTAATGAGTTAGTCAGCTATATTGGTGGCTTTCACGTCACGCAAGTTTCACGCACGTAAGAAATAAAATCGCTTACCATTCAATAAATTGGGCCAAGAAATTGAAATATCGTAGAAGAGTAATAAACAATCAACGTGCCAAAGTTTCGGGGATGTACGATATTCCGAACTCGAGTTATTCGGCAAAGTGTATCATTGAAAGTTATAGTGTTTAGTATGGAGACGCCATGTTCAGGGGCTCCAACATGGCGGCCGAAACCAGTGGAAACATTTGGAGTTTACTTTGGCTCTCTCAAAACGTTTCTTCTCGTTGTTAAACTTGAAAACATTCGCATAGACACTTTCCTCAACATCTCGGTTATTCAGAACTCGAAAACATAAGGCGAATCGATATTTTCGCGCACGTATCATGTTATCCAGAAACAATGCCGATGTCACGCATTGTGAAAAGTCTGAAATTCAAACTGTTCTATATTGAAAACAAAGCCGTCTACCGAGCTGAAAACAGGCCAGCATATATATGTTTAAAAATGACTTTTACCTGATGAAGTTGAAAACTCAAAATTTGTAATTTTAGTTTTTTTTCTGACGTCACATGGAAACCAAGAATTTTCCATAGTTTCAGGGGCGGATACAGGATTTAAAAAAGGGGGTTGGATAAGGAACGGACATTAGATATTCTAGGGGGTGGGAGGCGTGCAGAAATCCCCCTCAAAAAATCGCTGTCAACCTGAATGGGGAAAATAAAAAAAAAATCATGCAAAGCCTTGGCTTACGAAAAAAACCAAGAACAAATGCTACTCCAGGAAAAATGTCGCGCAAGACCAAAAAGCTGAATCCAACCCACCCCCTAAAATACCTGATGATACATCCCTAAAGAGGCAGCACTGGTGTATTTGCTGTTACTGTAGTCACATCGTCATGGCCGGAACCGCAAGATATAGAACTCAATTTGAACGGCGAAACAACTTAACTATTAGTGTCTTGTCAGAAGATGTTTCCTCCAAATTCAATAAACTAAGGATACCATATTTACAACCTGGGATGGAAGCTGACATCATTCGTCTTGGATGCATTGCCATATATACTTGTCGCACACCTGATCGCGATGGATGCGAACACTGTGGCAATGCATCGCAGTCACAGCTACGTCTGAAAGCCTTTCGGTAGTCATTGTGCTCCTAAGCCACGTATGTACCCTTCTTACACTGGAGGACGATCGCTCCGCTTCCGTGCTGCCTATTGGCAGTACAGCTAGAATCTTGAGCAGCTCCCGGACATTTCATTTGATTTTAAACAAAGAGATGGAAACAGATTTGTTTTCTATTTCACTTTTAATAGCATTTTTTTTATTTTTACTCTAAAAGGGGTGTGGAAATCCACCCAATCCACCACCCCCCCCCCCCCCCCTTCCTGTATCCGCCCCTGAGTTTTCCTTGATTTAAGTGGATATTTTGAATGAAAGAGGAGTCAAAGTTACAGTCGTTTTGATTCATCTATATTTGGTGATGTGCATGGAATCATTTTACATTTTTTTATTCGTCTTTTACTGTCACCCCGGCATTTCATTAACTTTCAATCGCGATGTTCCTTTGCTCGAACACGGGTGTTATGAATCATGCTCAGACTAAAATAAATAAATAAATAAATACATAAATAAATAAGTGATTTAGCTGAAAAAGTAATAATTGATTTTCATTGCATGACCCTAATCAAACTTGTGTTTCAGCTTTCAGTGGGGGTATAAGTAAGGTATTTTGACCAATGAATTGGTGGATTGTAGCATAAGTTGGGCTATTTGTTTGTTATTAAATAAAGGATCACCTATATGTGGATATTGTTAGGAAATTTTATTGTACCTTTACAGACAGAGCCATTCCTTATATATCCAACTTTGCAATGGCACATGTACGATCCAATGGTGTTATTGCATGTAGAGTTGGCAACGGTATTGCATGGGTTGACCGGTGCAGCACATTCGTCGATATCTGAGAGACAGAATGTATATTTTATTTGTGATTGTTATTTTGACACTTCCGTGGAATGGAATGGTTTGTTGGTGCATGGCAGTTTTAAAATACGTAGAAAACAGATTTGTTTAGCAATTTACAGGAACCCAACGAACCTGTTCCACGCTTTATCCGTCCCCGAGCGCAAATTATGCTGGCTGGCAAAATGTTTCAGTATATGTTTTCTTATATTTTCTGTGGCGAAGGGGGCACGGCTTGACTGGACCGCTTCGTTTTATGCTGTTTACGTTATTTTGCTTTCACACATGCAAGGAAGGCAGGAGTTCTGTGCACAGCATACATAGTGAAGTTCCCTTGCCCCCTCCCCTCCCCGCCTCGTTTCGGGGAAGGGAACGTCACTATGCATGCTGTCACAGAACTCCTGTCTTCCTTGTGTATGTAGGATAAGGATAAATTTCTGATTTCTATTGGCGACCAGAAAAAAAAAATGAATCTCGATTTCATTTTTAGGCGTCTTGATGCGTATGTAAATCTGCAAAGCTTTGGGCTGGGTTTATTGAGTAATTTCCTTACCTGCAGGAGGTCGTACCCAGACCTCCTGATGTTCTGCGTACATCGCGGCCACCAAGCCATGTTGCGCCATTACGAAGAGACATAGATGGAGTCATGCAGACATCAACAATATCAACATGAATCTTACCTCCCGTGCAGTGCTGACCCGTGAATCCAGCAGCACACACACATCGATATCCTCTGTCGGTAAATCCCGCCTGGCAAATCGCACGGTTCTGACACGGTTTGTCGTTACAGGCATTCTTTGCCAAAAAGAAAGCAAAGGAAAGCGCAATTTTGAATTAATACAGTTCTCATATTATTGCTGAGTTTAGTTACTATGGAAACACTATTTTTGATTTTCTGGCGGTCTAAACTTAGGAATTCTAGGGCGCGATCCCTTGGACCAAAATTTCCTGAAATTCCAGTACTGAATCAAATGGAACGGTCATTTTCGAAACGTTCGTTTCGAAAATTTTGGACAACCTCTCGAGGTTGTCTACTTTTCCGGAAAATTGGAAATTCCGGAAATTGTCTGTTCCATTTGACATTTCCACTCAGTTTCGTTGCTTTTGATATGTAAATCTTATGCTCTAGTTTCTAGTCTTTATCATGACAAGGTCTGCCAAACATCGCCTTCAAACGGGAACCTGGTTAAATTTCTCAGAACTTTGAAATGGTATGTTGGAGACACCTTATTACAATTATATAGTATAAACACTTGATGAATTATGGAATTGAAAGAGAAACAAAACATTGCAATCAGTCACACAGTAAAATTGTATCTAATTAGTTTTAACTTAGTGGACAAATTAGCCTTAGGTGGTAGTGGCTTTTTCGGCCTTACAACCAGTACCCACCTTTGATCCTCGATAGGTGTAATTTTGAAATTGTTTCAGATCATCAGGATGTTGGAAGTGAGTAGAGTTATTCAGCTCACATTCATCAACTGTGGGAGATCCGCTGATAACTTTCATGTTATAACTGGAACAGTTGGGTTCCAGGAAGCACAGCGCCCCGCAGAAATCTTTTAATACGGATCGGACGGTTTGAATCACGTGGTTTAGTAGTCGTTTTCCATGTAAAGATAGGGAAGATCTGAACACCAATTGACGGCATGAGTCTACGGAAAAGCCAGAGTGAAATCAGTAATTTAATCGAAGAAATGTCTGGAATATGAGTGATAACTAGAGACTACAAGCACTGACAGGTTCTTCTATTGGCAGTACTTATTGCTTTACTCGTGAACCGTTGTAATATGTGTCCTTGTACGGAAGGTGCCCCCATAATACTCCAGGGATGTACCCTTTTTAGAGCTCTTAGAGATGTCTAACCATGGGTGATGTACATGTCTCAATACGGAATGTCTCCCTTCCAGTTTTATTACTAGTGGACTTGCGTTCTCCTGGGTGGTGTGTAACTATGAGAGGTAGCTCCCCCCCCCCCATCGTTGGATAATGTTCTCGAAGGTCCTCTATACCTAACGGGAGATGCAGCCTTGTTAGTGGACGTGCATTCTCCTGGGTGGTGTATAACTGTGAGAGGTAGTTCCCCCCCCCCCATCGTTGGATAATGTTCTCTAAGGTCCTCTAGACCTAACGGGAGTTGCAGCCTTATTAGTGGACGTGCGTTCTCCTGGGTGGTGTATAACTGTGAGAGGTAGTCCCCCCCCCCTCGTTGGATAATGTTCTCGAAGGTCCTCTATACCTAACTTGAGATACAGCCTTATTAGTGGACGTGCGTTCTCCTGGATGGTGTATAACTGTGAGAGGTAGTCCCCCCCCTATCATTGGATAATGTTCTCGAAGGTCCTCTATACCTAACGGGAGATGCAGCCTTATTAGTGGATGTGTGTTCTCCTGGGTGGTGTAAAACTGTGAGAGGTAGTTCCCCCATCGTTGGATAATGTTCTCGAAGGTCCTCTATACCTAACTTGAGATGCAGCCTGATTAGTGGACGTGCGTTCTCCTGGGTGGTGTATAACTGTGAGAGGTAGTTCCCCCCCTATCGTTGGATAATGTTCTCGAAGGTCCTCTATACCTAACGGGAGATGCAGCCTTATTAGTGGATGTGTGTTCTCCTGGGTGGTGTATAACTGTGAGAGGTAGTTCCCCCATCGTTGGATAATGTTCTCGAAGGTCCTCTATACCTAACGGGAGATGTAGCCTTATTAGTGGACGTGCGTTCTCCTGGGTGGTGTATAACTGTGAGAGGAAGTCCCCCCCCCTATCGTTGGATAATGTTCTCGAAGGTCCTCTATACCTAACGGGAGATGCAGCCTTATTAGTGGACGTGCGTTCTCCTGGGTGGTGTATAACTGTGAGAGGTAGTCCCCCCCCTCGTTGGATAATGTTCTCGAAGGTCCTCTATACCTAACTTGAGATGCAGCCTGATTAGTGGACGTGCGTTCTCCTGGGTGGTGTATAACTGTGAGAGGTATTTCCCCCTCCGCCCTATCGTTGGATAATGTTATCGAAGGTCCTCTATACCTAACTTGAGATTCAGCCTGATTAGTGGACGTGCGTTCTCCTGGGTGGTGTATAACTGTGAGAGGTAGTTCCCCCCCCCCATCGTTGGATAATGTTCTCGAAGGTCCTCTATACCTAACGGGAGATGCAGCCTTATTAGTTGACGTGCGTTCTCCTGGGTGGTGTATAACTGTGAGAGGTAGTCCCCCCCTATCGTTGGATAATGTTCTCGAAGGTCCTCTATACCTAACGGGAGATGCAGCCTGATTAGTTGACATGCGTTGTCCTGGGTGGTGTATAACTGTGAGAGGTAGTTCCCCCCCATCGTTGGATAATGTTCTCGAAGGTCCTCTATACCTAACTTGAGATGCAGCCTGATTAGTGGACGTGCGTTCTCCTGGGTGGTTTATTGTTTCTGTAGCTAGGTGCTGCCTCATGGATGGTGCTCTCTAAAGGGAGATGCAGCGTAGCGGTATCCTCTTTGAAGATATGCCCTTCATCGGTGGTCTTCATACGGATAGTGAATTTTTTTCTCAGAATGTGCCCTCCAAGGTGTTTAACTTATTACCAATGGTGTCTTTAAGAGATATTCCCAAGTGTATTACACAGGAGATTTAATAGGTGATCCGTTATTGGCGACTTCATCGTGACGTCATTGTCTACATCTCGAATTTGAAAATTAGCCCGTTTTTATTTAACTAATAAAAAAGCCTAAGCCATGTATTATACTGTTTCAAAACAAGACGGGCATTTGAGAACACGAGGGAAATGTAGAAAACACAAGCCGCAGGCGAGTGTTTTCTACATTTCTCGAGTGTTCTCAAATGTCCGGAGCGGTTTTATGACAGTATAATACATGGCTTAGGCTTCTTCATTTGCTTTATGATATAGATTTTATACGCTGCGAGTAACCACACCAAAACTCGCACGATCGATAAACTGAAGCAATTTAATTTCGCTTCTTCTACTTTAATCTCGAACTTAGAAGCTTCTTCGACAATCTCTGCAGCTTGACTTCAGAATTTTGTCCGAAATTTGTTAATAGAAAATGTTCGCCACCATCCCTTGCGAATTTTCACTAGAGTAAAGCTGACGAAAAACAATAAAACACGCTTTTCTATGGTTTTTGACCAATCAGAGCGCGCGCAGAGTCCTATCTATATTATAATAATAAATATTAAACTAGAATAAGCTTGTAAAATTACGCTATAATTAGGCCTAGTTTAACAAGAAAGCATTCAAAACCTGCTTCAAATCTGTTATCAAATGGTGGGTGACAAAAGTTGCCACCCACGGTTCAAATGTCTGTAAATTTGGTACTTTTCAACAGGAAACATCTCCAATATTAAACGTACTTCTCTCATATTGGCGACAGGTGTTAAGCGACATAGTCCAAGTAGATCAATAGGCTATTTTCTCATTTCGCTCAGTGATCATAGATAAGAGAGTAGGCGCAATTTCTTGCAGATCTGCATTTTGTTTTCATAATATGGTTAATAATAACCTTCAGACATCAACGTTTTAGAACATACAGTATCATATGATTAATTTACAGTACGTTTATTTTTCCCGTATATTTTTGCCTTCTTTCGAGCAAGTAATTAAATTCAACAAAAGAGTTTTGTTTTTTGCGGATTATTTAAAGAATCAAAATTCCATATTTTCTTCGGTCGTGCTCATAATTAATTATTCATACTGAAAATTCATCAATGGAGTTCAAGTTTTTGTTTTTTAACATGTAACTTGCGTCATTTTAAATTGAATTTGGTGAAACATTTTTGAGAAAAACGTTTATTTAAAAAAAAACACAATCTACAGTGTTTTAGGAGTCTCTTTTATTCTATAATTCTTGTCACGCTCATCAGTTTTAAAAATATTTGTAACTTTAATTCTCTACTCCAACCAACTTTGCATAACGTAACGGGGAGTAAAGCTGATTTTCAAAGTTTTATACGAGGGAGCTGTAAATTATGCTGATTATACCACAAAATTATGCAGTCTTCTTCGGAGCAATTGTGATTAAAGTGTTAAAAACTGTTGACATTTTTGAGTTTATCGCTTCTAGAAGACACCTAAAAGTTTTTTAAGGCCGGATTTCTCTCAGCAGTAGAGCCCGTAAGCTGTGCCTAAATTACACGTACCACAGATGTTTGACGAAGGTTTTTAACAGTTTTCTTCTTTTCAGCTACACCTTTTGGAAGATTTTTTTTCGCGAATCTCTAAGTTGAGAAATTTCTTGCTTGGCAAAACACCCGAAAGGAAACTCTTTCGTTTGGGCGACATTTGTCTTCGTCGGCATCTGTCAAATCTTGCTGACCATAAATTAAAGGCGAACAAAGGAGTGCAGTCAAGGTTGAGGGAAATAAAACAAAAGAAAATTCAAATTATTCCCCTGAATTTCAACTCTATTCTGTATTCTCTGGATTCAAGTTGCTTGAGATAAAACAAATATAGCCAGTCGGAACAAAAAGTAACGGAGAATGACTAAATACAAAAGTATTGCAATATTGCTAATTAAAATTCATAAAACTGTTCTAAGATGTCTTCGGTCTTCCGCTTTCTTAGTTATTGTGCTATATCTTCGAGGGTCCCTAAATGAGTTCGCTAGACATATATATTTCAATAATATATGAAAAAAATGTTTTGGAAAGTTTTACTTGAACAACAATATACTCTTTTGCATCGGATTTCTAAACGTACCAGCTTTATAAAAATTTATATCATTAAAAATGAAAGGTCGCTTTGAAATTTGACAGCGTCAATGCATTGGAATAAAGAAGGTTCTATAAAAAAAAAAAAAACGTTTACCTTCGTCCTTACTATTTACTTGGAATTCATCGTGCCAAATTGTTTACTGCATTAAGGTGGCCAAACACAGTTTTTAAAACCTATTTTGCATTTGCCTTTCATTCGAAAACCATTAAACTATAGGTCCTCAAAATTGGCATGACATCAGTTTAAAGGATAAACTTTCGAATTTTTATAGATGCGCTGACTTGTGCGCTGTTGCCATGGTAACGTGACGAGAAATACGCGTATTTCGCAAAGACTGGACCTAAAGAGTTAAATCTCAATTTTTTGACTAACTACGCATGCTCTGCATTTAACTGGGTTCTTACGTACGGTACTCACGATAACACTAAAAACCTGCCAAATTTGACTTTTTCTGACATACCATTCTACCAAGACCTAAGTTTACAACATACTATAATTTTAAGAAAAAATGCCTCATATAAAATCGCCTTGGAACAAAAACTCATCACTCTTTTGGCTCCATATTTGTTGTTGTGTTATCCTTGTGCTGGCGCTGCCTCGCGTCAGCACCAACGACTGCAGGGCGCGCGCGAAAACTGTGTTCAGCCACCTTAAAACAATAAGAAGTCTTTTTGTTTTATATTTAGTGGTAAAAAGTGTTTAATTTTCTCTTATGCTTTAACTTATAGCGCTCCCTCTTTTAGTGCCAAGTTGAGCACAATGTCATCTACACTTCAAGCTTTTCGGCTCGGCAATTCATTGACGTTAACGATAGATTTGACTTTTATAATTCACGCTAATAAAACGACAGAGACACGAACAACAGAAACTCGTACTCACTTTCTTCGCACATTACATCTACCGCCATAGAAGACAACAAGAAGACAGCGAGGGCGAAAGGAACCATGTTGTAATTGACCTCGAGATGACTTGTTGGCGCAGCTCACCGAAAATGTGAAATTATATTGTACGACTACATTAACAGCAAAGTGGCTCGCGAGAGTAGCTTCACTGAATGACTAAGACATCAGCTCGCCATCGAGAAGACAACTGCGCTTAACGAGGAAGCGAACTATTTTTATATGCCTATCATAAATTGCACTTCATTTTGAGCCAATTAAGGTAATTTGTCACATAAAGGTAATTTGTTTGGACAAATTACGGAGGAGTTCATTTCAAGCCACCGTTTTTTTTTTTCATGTTTTGTTAATTATAATAAGGTTCGTTTTGTTATTGTATACCACTTAAAGGGGTACAGTCACCATGAATAAAGTCAACTTTGGCAATGTTTAAAATTGCCTTCAAATCAAAGGAAACCTTGAAATAGTAGTATACTAAGGTAGAAAAAAACCAAAGATGCACCAATAAACTAAGAAGGCTCCGGCTAGACAGGGTGGGTCGGGAGCGGTTGGGCATCGTAGCCTGCAGACAAAGGTTTTATCTCTGCACGAGATTCTAGTGCAAGCTCTGATTGGTCAGATCCGGGAGGTTGAATTGTTTGATTGATGTCTCCATTTTGCCAATCCGATTTCATCAAAATTTGCATATCGCTGAAAATCGTTAAAATGTAAACATCTACTTGCTTTTTATTACCGGTTTACAGATCTTTTTAAAGACCATTTATCAGCCTTTCAATGAGCAATTTCGTAGACGTCTCGCTTCGTAATATTTCCGTGGAGAAACTTCCGTACTGATTTCGCCTCGCTGAATGTATAATTCCAGCCGGCGAACCGAACAAAGCGACTCTGAAATTTATCGATGGAGATGCACTGAGTCAAGCAAGCCGCCTCATGCAGTGACTTGTAAAGATGGAAACTGATCGAGAAAGACAAATAGCTTGTACACATGACATACAACTAGGGTTGGAAAAATCTCTTCTAGCGAGGCTCGAAATTAATCACGCTTGAGCCAAAATAATGCTTTGACCAGGGACAACAAGTAGTTCCTTATTTTTGAAACGTTGAAGATAAGTGGCGAGGTTATTCTTTTAGAATTCTAAGAATCACAGGTTAACGGCTTTTTACAAAATCGGGAATGGAGATAAATTTGCAAAGAGCTGGAGTAAACCTAGCCTGCGAACACAGACGGATTTCGCAGGCTAGAGTAAACCCGGAGTAAAGTGCGAATCTATTTACATTCCAATGCAGAGACAGCTTTAATTACAAGGGGGAGGAATGGCGGCTTGAACCCTTTGTCAACTGGCTCCACCGTCCCGTACCCACCCCTGGAGCCTGTTCACAGGCTACATCAAATGTCAACCATGTGCGTGAGACATGCGTAGATTGTAACCTTTTTTTGTCGATAATCACAGATAGGTTAATTGTGTAGCTCATGAGAATTTCGTAGCGCATTGGGGGGTGGTGGGGGGCTATTTCTTTCTAACTTACAGATCTAGGGCAGTTGCTAAGGGATTGTTCAGGGCGGCATTTGGAGGAAAGCGCGATCGGAGCGTTTTGTGGTGTTTAATGATGACTATAATGTGGAGAAAAAGCGTGGTTTTTTATTCAAAGAGGGGGATTTATTGAGCTGATTAAGTTGTTATGCAGACGGTATTTGATTTCAAATGCATGGATGTCATTGCTATGGAGATGGTATACTAATCCAGTGTTTCTGATAATAACTAGTAACATTTACTTCGAAGTTCTTTATGATCTTCGTCGGTTCTCCCCACAATATTCGGAAGTTATGGTGTTTTTCGTGCTTTCCTCGTGCAGGGCAAGTGCATAAAACGTATATTGCATCTATTCGTATTAACACAAGTCGATGGCAAAAAAATAAACCGGTCCATGTGCTCCCTGGTACGTCTTTGTTTTTTTGTATATTCCCAGAAGGCCACGCTCTGTTGGTTAAACTAAGGGTCCATCGGCCTGACCTCTTTCAAGGGGTATGCCTCAATTGCTTTTTATAACGTTTGGATACAGGGGATGCTTGTCTTGTTTATTACTAGAGGGGGTAAGTTTCTAAAGAAACTGTGGTGCTGCGTCG
>OX393573.1:11915287-11987692 GCA_947652115.1 Blastomussa wellsi
AGCATAACAGCAAAACGATTTACATATTAAAAGCAAGAGGGTTTGTATCTTTGCAAGGTCACCTTCAGCCTCAATTCCACTCAAAGGCTTGGCAACTAAGCACATAACTGTAAAATGGCCGATTGTAATTTAGATTCAGTCGGCGCCGCAGTAACGGGAATCACAATCCGTTACTTCAAACAACTTGTAGATATAGTAGGAGCTGCAGTTCTTCACTTGAATGTTGATCCATCCTCCACAACAATCGGAAAATCTGTTAAAGCAAACTTTTTTAGTAACTTCTCCTTCAGCTACAGTAGGGTGGTCATTTTTCAAATAGCCTGGGAAACTTGCATCACATCTTTTCGGTGGTGGACACGTGGTCGCCATTTGTGTTCCTGCAGCCCCTTGGAAGCGATACCAGCCATTGAGGTTGTCGTCACATTGGATAGGTAAACTCCATGTGTAGGTTTCTTTTCTGTCTGCCTCAGAGAGAATTTGGTAGTTTTGACAAACATCAGCTAAAATTAAAAATATATATATATATTCTTTAATTACGCGAACAAGATATACAATAAATGAAATAAAATAATTAATTGAATGATTAATCAAATAAATCATATAGTTTTAAATAAAGCTTTTGAAATAAAAGTATGAATGGTAATTCATTAACAGCCCAGATGTTAGCAATTATGTTTGACGCGCCCCAATCCTGTAATAAGAGTGCTTAGATAATTCTACTGCTGGAGTATTACACCTTCCAATCTTGCTAAATAGTTTATTTAATAATTAAATAATTTATTTAATAGTTTAATAAATATTGCCGTAGAGTTGTATGCCAACTTTTCCTTACCGTACCATACTGTGCAAGCTGGTGCTGCCATTTATTCAAATGCACAGCAGTATGCCGAAAAGTAGTATTTTGCGATTAATTTATTTGAAGACCATTGTGGCGTGAGACTGTCTGGTACACTAAACAAAACTCAAGAATTCTTTGCACCAAATGAACGCTAACGATTCTTTCCTTGCTTTGCTTTACTAGATGCTAACAAAAATACCTCTTTAAATTTTGTGAAGCATTGCTAAAGAAATCAAAGTCGTGCAATTCTTGATGTGGGAATAATTACGGTATTATATTCACGCTATGGCTAAAAACGCCCCTGTGTAGCTGACCTGGTGAACCAAACCTGGTGGGTTATTTTGCCCTCCCTGGAGGAATTTTTTCCAACCTGGCCCCTGCTGGATTTTTAAAAAGCCCCTGGTCAATTTTATTTTCCCGCTGTGGACGATTTTGTTTCCCTGGTGAGGCCTGTTCAGCCAAAAGAAAAAGTCACAGCGCGTACGAGAACTTGTATGGTAGGTGTCACGTTTCCTTTTAGGCTGTGTGAAGTTTATTTTTCTGACCACCTAAAGCATTCCATCTACAAGATCAATTTTGCAGAGCAATCAGTGATTTTGGCTCTCGGCGGAATAGAAGATGATCCCGGGCGAAATGATGGCCCTAGAGAGTCTGCAAAACTGTGCCAACCGACTGGTTTGACTACAAGAGGTACATGTCTTTACATTGCTGAGACATCTAAGGGGTCATCAGAATGGCTTACAATAGTTGATTCGATTTCAGTCCACCTGGCGAAAATTGATGACAGATGGGAATGTGAGTGGTATCAAAAAATTGGTTGACTCCCCGAACTGAGAACAGCAGCACAAAGGTTAGAAAGTCTTATCTCAGATACTAGGCAATACACTGCTGCTGTTTCACCTGACACTAGTCATGGGTCAGTGGCTTACTGGACAGCTGAAGGCTTTCTTATCAATGGTGCAGATTAATTTTTTCATGTTGGGGAAGATCTTCTCGACCTAGTGAAAGTGAAAGCTCTTGGGACGCGCATACACGAGAGGTTCTTTGGCCACATAACAGAGACGTTTCAAGGCAACAATCCAACCTTTTTGGAATTTACCAAGCATGTGGCAACTGATGCATTTTAGTTCATTGCTCCAGTGGTCACATCAGGATCAGACCACAGCCAAAGTGTTTGTGTCAGAAGAACGAGGGATGAAGTAGCTTCCACGTATAATAATGATAATGAACCTTATTAAAGTGCCAACCGTGCCTAGCATTGTCGAACTAATTGGGGACACTGTAAAGCCCAAATAAAATAAAATCAAGTTATATTTACATTAAATCAAATCAAATCAAATCAAACGTAAATGTTGGTTTTTGTGGAGAGGGTAGTCCTGAGAAGGACTGTTGTCGGTGACAGGGACTGACGTTTCGACAACCTTTTAATCAATCAACTAGAACTTCCATCCAATATTCGAAGCAATACTGTATATTTAGTCCAGGTTCAATACACAAATTCATCGTCTAACAGAATTGAGTGAATGAATTGAGTGTACGAGTGAATGACTCAAAGACCATTCATACATCTCATAGATGACTACGTCATCAATGAGCTAAACAAGGATCGGATTGAATATATAATGTTGAAAAGCATTCTTACACCTTCACAATTAGCACCATTCTTTATAAATCCATCTTTGCACTGGCAGATGTACGATCCAATGGTGTTGTTACATGCTGAGTTCGCAACGGCATTACATGGATCAAACGGTGCAGCACATTCATCAATATCTAGAAGACAGAACGCAATACGATTGTCGTTTCTACACTACCGTGTGAAAAATATTATGACATGGTTTCTGGGCGCGGTTTTAAAAGGGAAAAGGCATTATGCATTGGGTTCATTGGCATTGTGAGTAAGATTAAACCACAAACATTATCTTCATTTATCTGCTTAGGGGTTTTGGTGTCTTATCGTATAAGGACGATAAATCACAGACACGACCCCATCTCCAGCGTCTTCGATGTTACGATCACAAACTTATCGTAAAGTTCCCGGTGTTTCGGTCTGATCTTATTCACGGTAATGTGAAGGCTGGGATAGAGATACTCCAAAGTCCGGCGGGATAAATAAATGTCCAGATCCGTAGCCAGACCCAGTGGAATCAAACGACAGATGATTTATTCAATTCGTTTTTGTTTTCTTTCCCGGAATGCAAGACTGTTACGGGTGATATTAAATGCAGGTCATCAACAATCAGCACTCTATTAGAGAGTTTGTAAAAATTCTCGAAGTCAGTAGTACTTAAAGGACCCTATTTAGCCTTGGCCATTTTCGATGCCATAAAGGTGTGAAAATTGTATGGTGAAATCTTAAAGAATTGTTGTAAGTTGTTACTTGAAGTGTCTAAAGTACTCTTAGCAAGCCTTTCAGTGATTTCGTTCGTTTCGACACGCTCCGCGTAAAATGCAACACTGAAACTCTCGCATGTAAACAACAACAGAGGCGTGGCTGGCTAGAGCCCTTTAATGCATATTTTAACGAGCTATTTTAGTATTCTGGTCATCTGTTACTATCCTACCTGTACAGTTGAGTCCATCTCCAGTGAAACCTGGTTTACAGGTGCAGTTGTATGAGCCGTGGGTATTGACACAGTCAGCATTAGCAGGGCATGTGTGTGTCACTGTAATGCATTCATCAATATCTGAAGAACAAAAAAATCTTAAGACATTTAGACGATTTTTATGGTAACCAATTATTTTAACCCCAAGTTCTGTTTGATTTAGCTTCGAACGGAATGCGATTGATCATATTTCGAGCTGTTTTCAGATTATGAAAGTCTTCAATTCACTGTTTTACAGTTAGCTGGGTTGATGCAGTTAAGGTCTGATTTGTGTGAAGACGGTGTCCAGCTACCTTCGGTTAAGTTCACTAACCACTAACCCAGCGGTCACAAGCTGGGCTTATAAATTATGGAGAAAAGGAAAAGAAACCTGCAAAAATTACGAGTATGAACATCAATCTTACCTTCTGTACAATCCTGACCCGTGAATCCAGCAGCACACACACATCGATATCCTTTGTCGGTAAATCCCGCCTGGCAAATTGCACCGTTCTGACATGGTTTGTTCCCGCAAGCATTCTTGGCCGAGAAGAAAGCAAAGAAAGGCACAATTTTCCACGTTAAATGAAGTATTGTATTATATCGTATCGTATGGTATCGAATTATATTGTATTACTTATACTGATGATATTGGTGATGATAACGTTAAAATGAAAATAACAAGGACTAATCAAAAAGTTGGGCCGATTTTTAATGTTGTGATTGAGATAGGGCAAATAAATCGGCCCGACATATCATAGCGAGAAAATCAACCTTAAATGATGGCTTTTTTCGTTTTTACCAAGACTCACCTCTGATCCACGATAAACATAATTTTCCCATGGCTTTAGATCGTTAGGATGTTCGTAGTGAGTAGAGTTATTCAGTTCACATGTGGTGACTGAAGGAGATACACGGATGACTTGCATGTTGTAACTGACACAGTTTGGTTCCATGAAGCATAGAGCCCCGCAGAAGTCTCTAACCATGTATTCGACGGTTTGAAACACGTGATTAATCAGTCGTTTTCCGTGGTAGGCGTGAGCGGATCTGAACTCCAGTTGACGGCATGAGTCTGGCGAAAGAGTCAGAGCAAAAATTAGCAATTCAATTAATAATAATAATAATAATGATAATGATAATGATAGTGATAATAATAATAATAATAATAATAATAATAATAATAATAATAATAATAATAATAATAATAATAATAATAATAATAATAATAATAATAATAATACAACCTTTATTTACAATTCAAAAAACTATTTACACTAAATTTTATAACAATCAATCAGAAAAATTTAAAAAAGACTACAGTGCCAAAAGCGAGATAACGAGGAAAGTCTTATTATAATAATTTACAAGGATAAATACGGGTAGAAAAAAATATAAAATATAAAAGTTAAATAAAAGTTTACTAATTATTACGATTACTACTACTACTATTAAACATCATTTATCATTGCAGTGCTTGAAACCATTTTTACAAGATTTACGTATATCAAGTTAAACTTTCCTATCATAAAAGATAATAATAATAATAATAATGATAATAATAATAATAATAATAACAATAACAATAATAATAACAATAATAATAATAATAATAATAATAATAATAATAATAATAATAATAATAAAAATAACCACTTCACCAAAAATATAACTGTAGAATCATGAAAAAGTTAAAAGAGAAAAGATTGTTTCATTCAAAAAGCAATTTTCATCAACAACTAATTTAATTATCGAGTAGTCACGGAATAGTACGTTCTTCTGTTGTCGCCATCGCTATCCTCTGTAAAAGACACTTAAAATTAAAATTATATTTACATATAGTTATATCAACCTATCTAGGAAACATTTCAAGCAAAAGTATTGACGGCAAACAGCTTTGCTTGAGCGAGAGTTTCCCACACTGGTGAAAACAAAATGCATCAGACGCTAATTAAATTTATTTGCGGTTTCGGAAGGCGCCATGTAGTCTGCAGCAATCTTGCTTCAAACTCCAAAAAATATTGTCCAAACATTATTGCCAAAGATTAAACCCTGGCACAGGCTTAAGCGGTAACTTAAGTTCTGGAGGCGCCAGGCAGTGTGCAACAATACCATCAAAAGTTTATCGTAAAGCCACAAAGACGGCGGAAAGCTTGAACTTTAGACTTTGAACGTTTTGGGCTCTTCTTTGTGTCCATCAGAGGGAGAAATAGACAAGCCGCTGGAGATTAGTAATACGTTTCTTCTCTTTATTTGAACCCTGGCAAACACATTACTACTGCAGTTTCAAAACTGCAGAAAAACTCTCTTTACACAAGCTTGGGTTATTTGACGCAAAAGGTACGCAGTCACAATACTGAACTATGGACTAAATGGGGAAAGTGTCGATACCTCAAATAAGTTAGAATACCCTCTGCCCAACATTCTTGTTTGATACCGTATTTATGTACTTTCCATGTATGTTACATCTTGTAGTGTTTTCCGTAGCAATGCAAACTAATCTTAAGCGCATGCGCATGCATTGGGAGAAAAAAGCTTTGCTCTTGAAAGGATAGTACCTTGCGTTTTATCCAAATCGAAAAATTTTTTTTTGCAGAAGTTCATTTGGTGAAATTTAGAATTAGATGAGCGAAAAAAAATTTGAAATTATGGGCACTTTAAGGGTTAGAAGAGGACAGCCCACAACACATCCCAATAGTTCACTGTGCACTAAAAACTACACACGATAAAAGAAAAGAACTAAGATAAGAATAGATTAATCAAAGGCTCCTTAGAGCAACCTCATGGTATTACGTAACATTTCTAGCATTTTACAGTTGTATGTCTTCACTTTGGAATAAATCACTTGTGTCTACAAGATATTTTGCTGCATCTAATAATTTCTTAGGTCTAACTTTTTGAAACTGATAATGATGCTTATAACTGAGACGCCTCTTAAGTTTTATTGGAATGGTCTGTGATTCATTGATGGGCCTCGAAAGGCAATGAACAGTCGCATTTACATCACTTGGTACATTGACAATTCTTTCTGTGTTAGACCTCTACAGATGTATTTTGATCAAGGATGAAACGAAAGGAACGGAAAACCATCTTGATAATTCCGACTAGTACCCAGTCGCTATTTACGTTAAATTGCCGCCTTTGCCCTGCCCCCTAATTATATGCACAGAAGACAACACAGAACTTTGAGGACAAAAGTAAACCTGGTAGGGGAGGAAGGGGAAAACGTGTTTAATCCAGGTTTAATGCATAAATTAATTGTATAACAGAATGGAGTGAGTAAGTGCGTCAATTAGCATGACTTAGCATGACTTACGTCATACCATGAGGTAAAAATGAAACAGTGCAAAAAGGAATTAAGAAACTTAAAAACTTAAAATAAATGTTTGAGCTTAGATTTAAAGAAAGAAAATATAGAGGTGTCATGTATATCCTGACTTAAAGAGTTCCAGTCTCCGACGCTCTGATACATAAAATGTTGTTTGCCCCAGTTTGTTCTTACACGAGGTAGGCGCAAATCGACGTTATCGGGTTAACCCTGTTAACGTTGTTAAAGATCTAGCGGGCATTCTGGTGGTGCTAAATAGTTTGCGAATTTATTGGTATTCCTGCAACGAACGAGTGTCCTTTCAAGGAAGACTCAATACTGGTTGCTCCCTTAACACGGGCTCTGTGATGCTTACCCACAGAGATAGAGACCGTTTTGGGCGAGTTTCTTTTCAACAGTCGAACCCTTGGGATACTGACGTGTAATGCACGCAGACTTCACACCACTGAGAAGAATCCAGCCCAAAACAACATTTCTCAAACACAGAAATAGACAACAGGTAAAGATTTTTAAATTGTTGTTCACTTCATTTTTGTACTTTTCTAACAAATCACAAAAATATTTTGATCCAGTATTGATCGTCGGTCAAGAACAGGATAAAAATCTGAGAACACCTTTTACTATTTCTAGCCTGTTTCAAACCATCTTATGAAAATCGTTTCCGCTTAGTTTAACTAGCCATTACGTTATTTCAATTTCATTGTTAAAGTTAAATATAGTTGCAAATGAATTTTATGATTCAAACTTTATCTTATTAATCCCAAATTGTACTCTATAGCAACCGTGCAAAAACGAGGGCAAGCGCGGGAAGGGGAAGAGAGGGGAGAGACAAAATGGCCGACAGTCGTTTTGCTTCTCTAACGAGCACAAGCTTAAAAAACTTAAAGAAACAGCAACCAAGCACACAAACCTGGATAAATATGTGGCGCAGCTAGGCTGACAAGCGCAATTTAAACCCTAAGAGTATTCGGCAGGAGAACTCGACAAAATCCTCCAGCGATTATATGCAAAGGTAAGAAACATATGGTCTCGTGATGTTCTCAAATTTCACCCGCCTACAATTTTGAGAACTTTCAAAACATCACCCGCACCTATTAATCACGAATTTTACTCGAGGTATTGCGATTTCCTTTTCAAAATTTTGTTGAAATGTCACAGAGGGAACTTAAAATTAAAACGTTGTAATTATTTCGTATGCAGTATGCAAACTGACATTTAATTAAGTTTGCACGAAACATTAGGAAGATAGACATGTCAATTTGTTAGAACTGATGAGCGTTAACGAATAATTATAAAATAGCAGAGAAATCGCAGGTGCTTTTTAGCAATGTACTGATAAGATTATATGAAACGATTTGTAATTTGCGTTTATTCTTCTTAGAAAATGCGCGTTTTTGCCAAAATGGTTTCACAAAATTGATTATGAAATGACGAAAGCTACCTGTTTGAAGAGCTTGCATACTCACCGATTGGTAGATTTTTGGTATTAATAATTAATTATGAACACGAGCGAAGAAGAAAATATGGAGATATGCTTCTTAAAAAAGTAAAAAAAAAAACAAACGTGTAAGTTGAAATAAATTAACTTCTCGAAAGAAAGCTGAAATAAGAGGGGAAATAAATAAATGAACCGTAAATTAATCAAACGACACTGTGTGCTCTAACACAAAACGTTTAAGCCTTATTAAATAGCCAAACTTTAATTTCATATTACGTAGATCCGCCATTCCGTATTCTCTTTATTCCACTTGCCTTAGATCAAACACAAAATAACCAGCCGATATAAAAAACTAATGGAGAAATACTAAATCAGATGGAAAAAAAAAAGTTTTCTTTTTCTTTTTAATATTGAAATACTAGAAATGAAAATCCTGAAATCCTTAAGAAAGAAAGGTGGCTAATTTTAGCGAACAGTTTGCTTTAAATATTGAATAAGCTGTCGTACGTCTTCTTAGTTTCTCTGCCATATGTCTGAGGGTTGGAAACTTTTATTTCAGCAATAATTTCTTCAACTAAGAATTTCTTCAACTCTTGACTGTTTCTAGTTTGTAATCGTACCACCTTTTTTAAAGGGGTAAGTTTCTAAAGAAACTGGTGCTGCGTCGGTGGAAAGTATAACAAAATAATTTGGTTTTATCAACTGGGTTGATAATGTCAATTGGCCACCGTAAAGAGATTCAATTGCTGACGTTTCGAGCGTTAGCCCTTCGTCGGAGCGAATCCATTCAACCTCCCAAATTTGAAGCATTTTATTAAACTTCCATGTGTACGCGAGAAAAGGTTCCTCAGAAATTCGGAGCGAATCCTTTCAACCTCCCAAATTTGAAGCATTTTATTAAACTTCCATGTGTTAATGGAGGGTGGCCGCCTAATAGGTGGCCGCTTAATGGAGGTCGCACTGTATTAATTTACGTATAAAATTATGAAAGTGAGAGATGATCTTCGCAGTGAATTTCTTATTTAAGCAATTGCATGGAATAAGAATTATTGAATTGTATCGTATCAAATTATCTTGCGTATTGAAAACGTTGGTGTAAAAGGAAGTGAAAGCACTGGATGTTTAACATAATTTTTCACAGTTTTAACTAAAGCTAACTCGAATAGCTACTAGGCGATGCATTTTAATTTAAGTATGCACCAGCACCGAGCAATGTGCATGCAGAGGGTTTTGACTTAAAGGATGATTGGGCTTTTTTGCTAATACGTTTTAATGTTGACCTAGTTTTAGATTTGACCGTGAGCAACGCTTCCTTCTGTTTTTTTTTTCAAACCCGCACCACAACCGACCTTTCTAATAAGAAAACTTAGTTTGTTTGTATATATCTATATAAACTTCCCTCAATATTTGTGCGGTTTTGACAATTAGGAAATTAATATAGACCGAAATTAATGGCACGATCTACCTGTTTATTCAGTGTTGATAGTTGAATGCGTGAAAGCGATAACAAGCACGAAGCACCTGCATAACAAGATAACAAGCACCTGCGTATTAACGATAACAAGCACCCGCGTATTATAAAAGAAAAGTAATTTGAAGACTTAGTTTTAACATAGAAGAGATTTTAATTTGTTAGACAAAGGTCGCGATGCGTTTGTGTTTAAATTAATGGATGTCGTATATTGCAAAATACAGTAGATAGAATTTAAGCCATAAGCAAGTTCTTCCTGTCTTAATGCGACGTTTTGTATACATAAAAGGTGTTGTAGGCCTGTCCGAAAGATCAGATATATTTAATTGCGCAAGGTACGAACTTAGTGTCACGCATTTTTTAAGCTTTTTTTGAGCATTTTTTCGCTCCGACGAAGGGCTAAAGCTCGAAACGTCAGCTCTTGAATCTCTTCACGGTGGCCAATTGACATTATCAACCCAGTTGATAAAACCAAATTATATTGTTATACTTCCCACCGACGCAGCACCACAGTTTCTTTAGAAACTTACCCCCTCTAAATACAGCATCGCCTATCTTCAGAAGAAAAAACAAAACAGTCACATCGGATTCTCCATAGCGTTAATTTGTCGCATCTTTAAGCAGGAAAACAGCGACTTTAATTCGCATTTTATTTTACTACGTAAAGTTTTATATCCTTAAAGTGCATGATGTTTTATGAGGACAGACGTTATGAAAGAAAGCTATTTGTTGTATTTTTTTTTCCAAATCTAGGGCTGATCAGATATTGGCTTGGCTCTCGATTCAAACGGTTGAAGCAAACTGGCCTTTGTCGCAGAATGTTCTTCTGGGCTTATGTATAGGTGTCACTGCCAAAACTTTGACGGGATCTCAAGACAATGCTTCCTAGTTAAAGTGTTTCCTTATTCTCTTCCGTGAAGTCCATGCAAAATGGAATGATTTGTATGGAGAAATTAAATTTTATTCAGTTGACTTCTATGAATTGCCACAGCTCAAGCAATGTTGAAGGAATTAAGCAGTGCCAATTTGAACCAGTTGAAGATACCAGTCCGCAAAGAACATCACCAGGGAGCGATGGCAGGAAATTATACAAAATAGATATAAAATGAAAGAAAGAAGGAAGTGGATTTTTCGAACTCACCTTGGGCACCAGTAAGATAAGGCATCATTGAAATCCATGTGAGAAAAACGAACAACAGGATAAACGCCATTCTGACCCTAGACCCGGTCGAAGAAGCAGCTGAAGCTAACACCGAATAATTCATTATATAATATAATGATATGGATTGTGGTATGTTATGACAATCAGTTTACATAACTCCTAACTGTCACACTTAAGCCAATTCTCTACTTGCACAATACCATAATACACCGCTTCTACCCCCAAAAAATTTGCATAGGCATTGTCTTAGATTTCCCTTGGGACATCTTCATGTCCCAGGAGAAACTGCAAACAGTGATTATGCAACATTTTCGGGGGTAAAAGAGGTGTATTATGGGATTTGTGCAAGTAGAGAATAAAGATAAGGCGAAGACAAGCTGAAATCAACGCAGTGTCACGGTTAAGAAATTTAGAAACGTTATCACGAGAGAAACGCATACAAGTAATTGCCACTTAAATTAAAGTGAAATTCTCCACTCTTTCTAAAAAATGAGTTTTATTCAAAGAATGGTGGGGGCGGTTCAAATGCCCAATAACAATGAGCTCCGTTCTTATTAAATTAAAGAGAAGTGCTTTTAACGATGATAAATTAACAATGAATATTATTATTATTATCATCGATAAACCGTCAATAGCATAATTGCAAACAATCGGTATGGTTATATGTAGAACAAAGATTGTCAAACCTCTTGTTTATAAGACGTGGACTATTTCGCACTGCAACTTTAATGTTGTTTTAGTGTAAAACAGAAACGATTGGACGACTTTTTGGAACCAAAATCTTCAAACTAACTTGCGATAGATGTAGACGAAAATGTCAGGGAGGAAGCAATTTCCACGGGCTTGAAAAAAAAAATTGATTTTGAGAGAAATGACACTTAACTTAGTGGCGATCTAAAAATAATATAATACCTAGGCCTCAGACAGATGTAATTTGACATTAAAACATTGATCTGCTATCGCTGATATTTTGGCAACCCCGCACTTTTATTTGGTGTAAACCAAACAGCCTTTTATTTTGGACCTCTGCATTTTACAACAGAAAATTGCCGATTTTGTAAATGTTGTAAAGGCTCGTTAAACTCGAGAGGCCAAAAAAGACAAAAAAGTGGTTTTCTTTGCTGTGTTTCGCAGAAATTTGCGCCAGTGTTACGTTTTTTTGTAATGTAAATCACCTGTTTTTTTGTTATTTTATGCACGTTTAGAGGACTCGTAAGCTACGAAAGTTGAGCTTTGTCGCCAAGTTAGCATAAAGAGAAAAAGTATATGATATCCAAACAGCCGCCAACTTGGATTTCTTGCAAAAATCATTACATTAATTCTTGGTTTTCACGTGACATCAGAAAAAAACTAAAATTAAAAATTTTGAGTTTTCAACTTCATCTGTTAAAAGTCACTTTTAAACATATATCTGCTGGCCTGTTTTCAGCTCTGTGGACGGCTTTGTTTTCAATATAGAACAGTTTGAATTTCAGATTTTTCACAATACGTGATATCGGCATTGTTTCTGGGTAACATGTTACCTGCGCGAAAATATCGATTCTCCTTATATTTTCGTGTTCTGAGTAACCGATATGTTAAGGAAGTGTCTATGCGAATGTTTTCAAGTTCAACAAAGAGAACAAATGTTTTGAGAGAGCCAAAGTAAACTCCAGATGTTTCCGCTGGTTTTCGGCCCCTCAGAGGGGCTCCAACATGGCGTCTCCATACTTAAACAATAGAGTGTTTCTGTCGAGGAACTATCAACTGATAGTTGCCCCGCTGAAATTTGATGTTCTTAAAACAAATATTTGCCCGAGAAGCGAAGCTTCGAGGGCAAATATGCTAGTTTTAAGAACATCAAATTTCCAAGGGGCAACTATCAGACCGATAGACTAAGTTCCGAGACATAAACACTCCATTGTCTTTATTGTTCAACACTAAATTTTCTTCCGCGTGCAGATTCACAAAACAGCTTCTTGAGTTTTTGCTGCAAGTCGAAATGTACGAATAAACGAAAATCAGGCAAGAAACCCTCTAAATTCTCTACTTGCACAATCCCATAATACACCGCTTCTACCCCCCCCCCCCCCCAAAAAAAAAAAAAAAATTGCATAGGCATTGTTTTAGATTTCCCTTGGGACATCTTCGTGTCCTAGGAGAAACTGCAAACAATGATTATGCAAAATTTTGCGGGGGAAAAGAGGTGTATTATGGGATTTTTACAAGTGGAGAATGCACATCAATCAAATAGCGTTTGACTGTTTTTTTTTTTTTTTTTTTTTTTTTTTTTTTTTTTTTTAACGAAAGCCCGCTTGTTTACAAAAAAATTCACGGACGGGCACTATCCATCCGGGTATTTTCATCGGACGGGCACTATGCGCTGATAGTGCCCTCCGCGGATGAACACTATCGCGTCACGTGTTTAATTTAGACCAATGAGAATTGGAGAAAATTTAGTGGTGAACTGTAATAAACACTGTGATTTTGAGTGATACACTTCGCCGAATAACTCGAGTTCGGAGTATCGTACATTCCCGAAACTTTGGCATGTTTTTTGTGTTTATTACACTTCTACGATATTTCAATTTCCTGACTCAATTCATTGAATGGTAAGCGATTTTATTTCTTACTTGCGTGAAACGTGCGTGATACTTGCGTGACGTGAAAACCACCAATTTGCTGGTAAGGTTCTTTTAAAATTGTTTGTGAAAATAATCTCACTGTCCAACCTGAGCCCGCGATCCAATGATATACTATACCTGACCAGTGGTCAACTTAAATAAAAGCATGACCTCGATGAGTTCAAAACCTGAGCCCGCGATATGGCCATGTGGTACCGATCAGCGGATAACTTCTTTTGACAGCGGTCAATTGATTGTGGTAACCTTTTACCTTTAAATGTCAACTCCAGATCTGAGCCCGCAATATTCCCACACGACCTCGTCAGCGGATACTTCGTGTCGACGTCGTCGTCGGTTTTACGGGCCCGTGAGCCATTCCGCTAGCCATTTTGACCATGAAAAATGGCCAGCAGCATGAAAAAATGGACTGCACGGTTTTCTACGAGAATGGTGCTCCGCGGAGCTCCGCTATTAACATCCAACAACTCTTTATGGATCTTTGTCACTCCTTCCTGAGCTCTGCGAATTTTGAATTCGCAGTCCCATAAAACAATAGCCATTGCATAAAAAAATGGTACCACTTAGTTACAGTAGACAATGCTAATCGGGAGAGCATGAAATTTACCTGTACAATTACGACCATCTCCATAATATCCTAGGTTACAGGTGCAGTTGTAAGCTCTTTCGGTGTTTGAACACAGAGCGGTAGCATTGCAGCGGCAGTTGTGTGAATTCTCAACACACTCGTCAATATCGTGGGAAATAATTGCAACAATATATCATTAATACATTCCACTTCATTCTTTTTCAATCTTGCTGAGGAATTTGTTGCCATATCCCATATGGTCAAAAGGGACAGAGGATAGTAAGGAGGGGAAAGGCCGCGGACCCACCCATTCTGAGCCGCAATGCCGTTCGTGTAAAATCACGCTAAAACGGGTCTTTTGAGGTCGAAAAAAAGACATAAATTCCAAAAAACTTTAAAACATTATTGTAAATAGTCAAAACTATAAGAAAATAAAGAAAGCCAATTTTGCCTTTAGTTCTCCTTTAAAGTATTTTCTACCATTTTGGAAAGATAATTTAGTCCATGACGGTAAATCTCTCAGCAGCTATCGCATTGCCAAAAGAAGAACGTAAGCCTCATACTGCCGGAGCTTATCCCGGTTTCCGGATAGGATGCTAGTCCATCGCAGAGTTACCTCCAGCAATATTTCGTCGGTACCCATTTATACACCTAGGTGGAGAGAGAAACTGTGGAGCAAAGTGTCCAGCTCAAGAACACAACGCAGTGTCCCGGGCCGAGGCTCCAACTCGAACCGTCCGAAATTAACCACCAGGCCCCCCTCTAAACGATTTCGGCAATTTTAAAATTAAAGTATAATTTATTGAGACTTGCTTTGCAGCTGCTCATTCGTGAAAATTTATGTACAGACTGCTTGCAAATGATTTTTGACATGGTCATAGCAACCGCTTAATTGCAGGCTAGTTGGTAAATATCGACTTTTTGACAAAACGCATCGTTTTTACTGCTTTCCAACATTCTGTTACCATTTTTATTGATTTTGTATTAATTTACAATATTTTCTAACTTACTGAGACAAGTGAAATTCAGATAGACCGGTAAGTCCATAGGCTTTTATAGCAAGCTCTAAGCACTTGATATTCCAAATAACTCAATTCAATTTTTTGCTTTTACTAAATAAAGTGAATATTTCTTTTTTGGGAGGGGAGGCAGGGATTTTACGTTCAAAAAAGATGATTGGAAAAAAAGGAGGATTGAAAAAATGATATTGTGGTATATTTCTTCTTGGTTAGATATGTTTTGGGCAATTGGTGTTGTTAGAAATGATATATTTTGAGAACATATTTAAAACAGTCGCAAAGCAGTTTGCAATACAATAAAAATAACCTTGATACAAAGTTTTTGCCCACTTGTTACTCAAACATCTGGTGGATTCCCTCTTAATACAGTAATAGGAAATAATGTGTATCTGATATGTTGAAGATAAAAGACGAAGCTAAATAGAGAAAAATAAATAAATAAATAAATAACAAACAAATAAACAAACAGACAATCAAATATATAAATAAATTACAAAAAATAAACCTTTACGTAGCCACGTAAATGAATCACAACAAGCGAAAAAGATGACACTTAGGTTTATTTATATTTACTTTCCAGCATCGTGTATGTTAGAGAAAACCTAACATGTGTCTCACATTTTGTCCATAAAAAGTATATTTTCTGTGACTTCTGAATAAAGATCATTGGCTTTGATAAATAGTCAGTAATGCACCAATTCTCGTAAACTTTCAATTTATCCGTTGTCTGGGCGGAAACGCAGTTCAAGTGTGTACATATATTAGCGTAGCGTAGAGTGTAATTTCAGTTATATTTCAAATACCTGAACTTTGCTTTTTAAAGCCCCATATCTGGGCAAATTTTCAATTTGTGTTTAAAAGAATTTTAAAAAAGAGTCAAGAACCATGAGAAAGTTTTAAGATGCGATTGTATTTGGCGGGAAGCTGATCTATGTTGCAAATTTGCATTGCAAATGATTTCATAGGTGCGTGCACATTGTGATAATTATTCATCACAAGTGTTCGCCATCACCTTCGTTGGTTCTTGTTCAGTTTATGTCGCTACAAAATAAGAGCACTCCTTGCGACAATAAGCTTGAAGCACAGAAGATTGCAATGCTGAGACAAGAAGGAAAGCCAGGAACTGAAGACTGGACCCAAACAGCGTTATATCCAACTTAAACTGATGGTTTTGCACTAATGCAAAATGCACGTGGTAGGTCCAAGAGTTTTGGTGGAACTTATTTCAATTTACGGGTTGGTAGAATTATAGAACCCAATGTTAAAGCAGCTAGTATTTATTCTTAATATAAGATTTTGCTTCCTGTGCTAACATACAGTACAGCTTTTGAGTTAAAATATCCGTTGCTTTGTGAGAGAGCTGTATGCGCTCATTAACAGAAACGTTTCTAATCTTTAAAGACTTAATCTAGATTTACAGCGAAATGTATGGTCTACAAACCGGTAGATCTAGAGCGGTAATCGGTAATCTAATCGGAGCTAGGATCCATTGTTTGGGAGGACTGTGGTGTCCGCGCTTGATAATTTTAAAATGTAAAGTTTTGTATTTCTTGTTTTAGCATTCTTCAAGCCTTTTGATCTATTGGACGTGGTAAGCACACGGACAAAGAGAAAGGAGCTCTTCCTTGGTACCAACCTAGAGGCCTTTCACTGGAAAGGTAAACATTATTGAATATTTTTGTTGTTGTTTATTTATGTTTGTTTGTGGAATTATGGTTTTGTTGTCTGATATAGCGATGTATATCGTGACGTCACCCATTGTCATTAATATGCAAACAAGAACCTTATTGGCTCTTGAAACAATGACTTTTTTTTCCGTGGTTGGCAAATTTGAATATCAAAAGAAATGTGGCGTCAATGTTTGTAAACAAGAAATATCGCTATAAAAATTATAATGCTATTATATCCACTTACCTCAATAACATGATGTTTTATTTTTTTATTAGGGTATTATATTGAAGACAAGCAACGTTTTCACAGTCTGCAGTACAGGGATGGTTGTACTTCTTCATGGTAAGAAGTGTTCAATTTTTTTTGTAGCTTTATAACACCCCTCTGTAACAAACCAAGTGGAATCTTTATCCTCACTGGATTTCCGGGGAAAAAGGTCACCGGGTTGGCTAATTTCCCACTGGGCCTACTCGTTTTTTGTTTCATTTTGCTTATTAATTATTACTTTAAACAAAAATACGCTAGGCCACACCGCACAGTCCTTGGGTAAAATCAAAATATTCACTGGGTACTGGGGAGACTACATTTCCGCTGGGTTGGAAATAATCGACTGGGTAGGGTTGCAGTGGGTCTGTAACACATGGCGTTAAATGCAGGAATTGCTCCGGGACACTTAGATTTTTTTAGACTTTGAATTTTTCGTCTAATAAAGAGAAAAAAACAAAGTCAATTATAAAAGCACGGAGGTGGAATCGATCCCGGGTCACCCAGAACACGAGCTATTCCTACTAACCACTACACTACCGAGGCCCGGCTGCCGAATACCGAAAATTTTAAGATTTTATCGCGTTACCCTTACCATTCTTGAGGGCTAACCGCATAACCACAGTGCCAAGGAGGCTAACCGGAATGCAAAAGTAGGCTAACCGGATTGCTAAATAGGCTAACCGCAGTGCTCAGTAGGCTAACCGGATTGCTTAGTAGGCTAACCGCAGTGTTATAATAGGCTAACCAGGGTGATTTTGTAGTCTAATTTAGCTAACCAAACTCGTTCCCAGTGCATTCCGAGCCCGGAGCCATTCCTGCAATTAAGCGCTACTGTCTGTAACAGATGGATATTTTAGACCTATCTTGTTTAATAAGAATGCACGCTTGTGTAAACAAGAGGAGGCCAAACTATCAAACTTTGGAAATGTAGAGAACATTTTTACCTTGTAAGAGGTTCCCCTCCATACTGACTACGCCAGGTTAGTGAACGTTTTTCAAAATAACTTCAATCTGTTTGCACAAGGCTGATGGTGATGCTGATTGTGGGAGTCGGTGGTTGGCAGAGCTGTTAGTCAGTCTTGTTAAGGTCATACCAAGGGCAATTTCTCTTCTTATAAAGAGGCTCGTATATGCATTAGGGCCTGGTTATTTTGCCAAAACATGTCTTTTAGCTAGACCAGGATCCACAAAATAAAGCTTGTGAATTAACCATTGCTAACCCTCAGCCACCAACCCTTAAAACATGTTTCTGTATTGAAGTTATAAGTCACCCAGAAACAACCTTGTTGACCTCTTCTATTCTTTAATTTCTGTAGTTACATGGTACAAGCCAATGTCAGGACAAAGCCATTTTCGTCAAAACAACTTTATAATGGTAAGTCTCCAAGATAACGTTATTAATGTATTAAACCTTATCTCCTCGATTAAGCGCCCGGGCCGCCAAGTATTGGACCCCCGTCCCCAAGTCAATATCATTGATTGTCTCGAATTAGCTTTATCACATGCAGTGATGTTTTGGGCAAGAAACCACAAGAAATCTCGTCATTTCTTAAATTCATTCAGACTGATCTTTAAGGATAAGGGTGGCCTTGCGTGATATTTTTAATTTCATTAGCTAACGTTGCAACATGAGCCATTAATCGAGGGTTTATTAAACTGGTATTTATTTGAATTTTATGTTGCCATCGAAAGTAGCTGCGAATTGATATTGCAGAAGTAAATTAGATTTAAATCATGCTTGGTCGAAGGTCTCGATTTGTAGATTCAGTTTTGTAAATTTATTTTTGTGTTCTTAATATCTGAAGAAAATGCATTTAAACAAGTCTTGTGGTTTTCTGTCAGTAGCTTCGTTGCTTCGTGTTTTTCCCAGTTATTTATTTATTTTTATGCTTGTATTGTTTTCTTTGTTTGATTAAAGTTATGAAAACAATTCAATTCTCGAGTGAAAACAGAAATCGATTTCTGTGATAACCTAAATCTCAAATATGGTTCTTTCAAATCGAAAGCAAGAATGTCAATTAACTTTCTTTTGCATAAACGGATCTCAAAATATGGTTCTTTCAAATTGAAAGCAAGAATGTCAATTTCCTTTTTTTGTGCAGAAACGGATCTCAAAATATGGTTCTTTCAAATTGAAAGCAAGAATGTCAATTTTTTGTGTAGAAACGGTTAGTGCAAAATAAAACGCTTATCACCGTAAAACGGAAAAAATATTCAAATTTGGTCGTCTTTCATATGTAACTCTTACTAAAATCCAAAGTCAATTTCTGAGGAATATTTTCGTACATTTACATATTCTTCGAGATATCAGACTTTGTAATTATGTTAAATTTGTACAAGAGTTATCTTGACTTTGTTTTCCAGCTGTTAGTGAGAGTCTAGGACGTAAACAACCAAAATAAAATGTGCGTTTTCCATGACCTTTACGAAAGAAAATAGCCTTCCTTTGCAAGACAGAATTTGGGAAAAAGTTATTTTGCATTGACTCAAAACTCTCGAACGCTAACCGTATTGAATGTCAGCAACTGGTCAAAATTTTGCTCATGTGTGCGTTATCATTTCGCCGACAAATAAATTCATCACGTGCCGCGAAGACACTGCAGACTTTTCCCTGAAAAAGGAAATGGAGGCTGAAGATGGTGGCAGTTTGCGGTAGACAAAAACGCTTTATATTCGCATATTTCTATTAAATCCTGTTAAATCGACAAACATTGATCATACAGGAAAGCAGCCAAACACAAATTGATATCTTTTCTTGCTGAAGATTAATCATTTATCGTTCGTGACCTTGATGAATAATTCACAAGCAAATGAAGACATTTAGAAAATGCTCATCTTCTTGTTTTATGGCAAAAATTGGAAACGTCAACGGCACCTCGGTCGTACGTGGTTTAGGGGAGGAGGGTGATGTGATAGGTCCCCGAAAGGTTTTCGCTCTTGCTCGTTTTAGCACTGGTTGTCGCTGTGTCTATAAAGCATGAATTTACTTCACATACGTTTACTTTACATACGTTTGTTGATTATGACGTCATCTTGGATCCGCCATCTTGAATTTCACTATTTTCTGATATATCCAGAAAATAAAGGAAATCAATACGAAATAAAGCCAAAATGTTAATGGAATGTAAAAGTACATGAATTTGGCTATTATACTGGAAAAATAAAGATTTATGTCAAAAATGTCGATATTTTGTCCTGATCCTGTATGTTATTATGCGGTTGCCATGGTGTAATGTATTGCGTGACATAACGTGACAACGGATAAATGAACAGCTATTAAAAATTACGGCATCATGGAGTAAAGCCTCTTTTCACAATTGTAAAAAACCTAAGGGGGGCATTGAAACCCCGCCCTTCTTGGTACGTCCGAGGGTTACAGCGGTTACCGATCACACGCGCCCTCCAGCGACTTTTTTCTTGAATAATTGCATGCGCCAGTTTCGAATTGCTCTTTTATCGCCAAACACAACGACAAGATGACAATATTCTAACCTTTTGTGAATGATTTCCATGATTTGCTGAGTATGTCAAAACAGCGCCTAAACACTTGAGCAATAGGCGGTAACTCATATGCCACAGAGCAAGCAAATATGAAAAAATACAAAATTTCTTTCAAGCGCGTAATATTGTGACAAAACAAAGCATCACGGCAAATGCTTGTGGAAACCAAATATTTTCGAAGTGGTTCTTATTGCAGATAACACGACTGCTTAGGGTGTTAAGCAATGCAAGTATCAACAACGAATTGCCTGTAATACCGACACGTTTCATGAAATTCGTGCGTTTTATACGCATGATCATTTTGATTTTTGTGCAATTTCACCGACAATATTCAAGACTTGAGGGCTGTTTCTCTTTTCAAAGGGTGAAAAACAGCTGCTGGATGGAATTCTTTCGAAAACGGAAAGCCGAGGGTCGCTCCACGGCTGGAATGAAACCTACTACTGTCATGAAAACAGATGATTGATGTCCATCGAAACTTATTTTTCAAACGGAAAAAAACATAAGTTGGAGGGCGCGTGTAATCGGTAACAGCTGTAAAATATGGCGCGTTTTTAGTGTCAAAATCCAAAAGCTCATTTCAAACATATTATATTTCTATTCAAATATCCAATCCTGAGTTTAAAACCAACAGCACTTTAATTCAAATATATCCTTCTATTCTGATGTCCAATTCTTCAATTAAACCTTTTGTTTAACAATTCAGATACGCTATTTGTCTACTGAAACATCCATTTTTTCAATTCAAAACAACGTTTCTTCGATTCAGTTATGCTCTTTTTCTCTTCAAACTTGCAATTCTTCGTTTCAAACATGTTTTTCTTTTTGTCAAACGTGCTATTGCGTATTTCAAATCCCCAATCTCGCAATTCAAAACAACCGTTCTGCAATTCAGACTCTATACTCTTCAACTCAAACCGGCAACTCTTCAATTCCAACATGTCCTCTTTCGGATCAGACGTGTAGTTCGACTATGGCGATATCCAATCGTATAATTTGATAACGCTGTTCAACGCTTCAGTTATTCGAACTCCCTTTCCAAACATTCAATAATTCAATCCAAAAATCACATTTAGTACTCGTCATTCCCAATACGCAATCCTTCAATTCAAACATTCAAAGTCTCAACGCAAACACGCTGTTCTTTGTCGTCACCTGGAAACTAGGCCGGCCATGTATGCGTATAAGGAAAAATTCATGGACTGCGGACTACGGACTACGGACGGAATATAAAGCGCGGACTGAGGTATAAAATACGAACTTTTCTTCTTTTTTTAATAAAAGATAGTTTAATTTGGCTATAATTGCTATAATAAAAAAAATTAAACAGAATTAGTATAAAAAAAAAAAAAAAACAACAAATCCTGGCGATTGCTTCGATTAAAGGCATGCACTTGTAGTTGAAAGCGCCACGCAACAAAAGGTCGTGTAAAATATGCAATACTTTGTAGAAATTCAGAGAAAAAGCTTTATAAAAAAATTTTTAAAGTGATTTTAAACGCGTAAATTTAGGTTGGTTGGACACGCATATATTGCATTACGTTGTGTTGTGGAGAAAATACGGGGGAGAGGGGGAAGAACGCCTTTAAATCATTGTTTAAATTACACCACAAAGCAGAAAAAAAAAGAAGCCGTGAGAATTATAAAGGTTGGGTTCCTTAATGTCACTGATAAAATTGTTGGAAAACGAAGAAGACAGAGAAAAGTGCAAAGGTGAATTACTTTCTGCCACCCATCCAAGTACTCACGTCGCTTGACGGAGCTTAACTTCGTCGATCGGAATGTTACTGGTGCTTCCTTGTGGTATCGGTTCAAGATGAGACAGAACAGAGTACAGTGTTGTATCTTTGCATTGACTTGTCTCTTTGTCACTGATACCACAAGGAAGTACAAGTTCACGTCCGATCACTGAAGTTAAGCCCTGTTGGGCAAGGTTAGTATTTGGTTGGGTGGCAAAAAGGAATAACCCTGTTGTTGGCTTTTCCTTTGATTTCTTTTTCCTATTTTGCCGTCGTAATTTTCAATGAATATATCAGTGACATTTTAGGCCCTCCCTTTGTCCTCCTAACAGCTTCTTAATTTACACTTTTTGAGTGCAATATTCCCAAATTAACCGCAATCAAATCAACGATCGTCCGGTTTTGCTGCCGTTTCTTATTAAATTCTTCGACATTTTGTTGGGCAATAACAATTACAGGCAAAGGATATTATTGAAAGAAAGAAAAGGCGAAAAAAATATTGACTCCAACTTGACTCGTGCTAGAGGAAACTCACATTTTACCCACTCTACGGTACTTTACCGTGTTTTAATCCCTGGCCGGCATTTTATACCTCAGTCGGTGTTTTATACCCAGTCCGCAGTCTTGGTCCGTACTTTATATTTATATCTTAGTCTGTGCTTTGTACGCAGCCGTAGTCCGTAGTCCGCAGTCCATGTTCCATCCTTATACGCATGCCTGGCCGGGCTAGTTCCCAGGTGACGACAAAGGACAGCGTGTTTGCGTTGAAACTTTGAATGTTTGAATTGAAGGATTGCGTTTTGGAAGTGACGAGTACTAAATATGATTTTTGGATTGAATTATTGAATGTTTGGAAAGGGAGTTGAAAAACTGAATTGGGAATTGAAGAATTTCTGGTTTGAATTGAAGAGTAGAGAGTCTGAATTGCAGAACGGTTGTTTCAAAGTGAAGGACTGCCTGTTTCTGTCGACAAAAAGCGTGTTTGAACTGATGAATGGTGTATTTGAATTGACGAATTGTAGATTTGCGGTGAAGAATTGCATATTGGATAAAAGGATAGCATCTTTACTTGCGAACTGACTATTTTGAATTGCGAGATTGGGGGATTTGAAATGCGCAATAGCACGTTTGAATTATACGATTGGATGGTTGGCTAAAAGAAAAACATGTTTGAAACGAAGGATTGCAAGTTTGAAGAGAAAAAGAACATAATTGAATCGAAGAAACGTTGTTTTGAATTGAAACAATGGATGTTTCAGTAGCCAAATAGTGTATCTGAATTGTTAAACAATAAGTTGAATTGAAGAATTGGACATCAGAAAAGAAGGATATCAAATTTGAATTAAAGTGCTGTTGGTTTTAAACACAGGATTGAATATTTGAATAGACAAATAGCATGTTTGAAATGAGCTTTTGGATTTTGACACTAAAAACGCGCCATAGTGAAACGCCAGACTATTCGAAGCTTTGGGGTTGTCGGTCATCTCGCTTTGTAAAGCTTAGAGTTTGGTGTGACTGATGTAGCCGAAATCCAATTATAGTAATAGTGGAGATTTTACTTCTTAGAAAAGGACAGATTTGAAGCAGCAGCAAAAATTGGGCGTTTGCTTTACTGTTAAAATAAAAAATAAAGGTACTCTCACATATTTCGCTGTCAAAAATGGAAATGGCGTTTTATTTGGAATCTTGCTCCATTGATGGAATGATCGGAATGAAAACAAAATGGATTTCCATTTAGCACAAAATAGCTGTTACTGAAGAATAAAGTTAAAATTCACCGATTTTCTTTGCTCTAATGGTTCTAAAACAATTAAGCAAAATATGAAAAATGATTTCTGGTTTTATTTCGTTTTGAAAGTAATAAATTTAAAGGGACACAGTCAGCTGGAGCACATGCGCATTAGATACCATTTCATAGCTAATTTTAATATCACATTTTATCGCGATCCATACTGTTTTAACTAATTATGATAAAACTAGGGGTTTCAATGTGAAACTGCTGGCGTTAGAAAATGGCTGAACGGCTAAAGGATATTTTTAAACGGCTAGCAGTTAACACTTCGACCCGCATTTCGAATGGCTGAATAGCTGTAAAAAAAGTTGTCATGTAATCATTTCAGAAGTGCGTAACGTGGTGACTTTAAAAAAAAAACATGTCGCTGGTCTGAGTTGGTGCCGCTTTTCCCGCTACATGTACCTTCGTAACAGAAATACACAATTTATGGAAATGAACATTTCCATGTGCTGAGTATTTGTCCTCTATTTTAGTGCGAACATATTTTCGTGTCGTCGGCCGGGCAACGATTTGTATCATTAATTAGCATACCAGCGCGATTTTAAAGCAAGTGATATCAGAAGTGCCATAACGCGTCTAAAGTTAATTGGGACAGAAAATAGTCTGCCTTTGCAAGACAGAATTTGGGAAAAAGTTCTTTTGCATTTAATCAAAACTCTCAACCGCTAAACGAATTGAATGTCAGCAACTGGTCAAAATTTTGCTCATGTGTGCGTTATCATTTCGCCGACAAATAAATTCATCACGTGCCGCGACCACACTGCAGACCTTTCCCTGAAAAAGGAAATGGTGGCTGAAAATGATGGCAGTGTAAGAGCAATAACTCGCTTTTTTCATCCAGAAAGCTTTCTCGCTAACTTGGAGTAAGCAGACAGTGTATTTCCGCGGTAGACAAAAAACGCTTTATATTCGCATATTTCTATTAAATCCTGTTAATCGGCAAAAATTGATCATACAGGAAAGCAGCCAAACACAAATTGAATATCTTTGCTTGCTCGAGATTCATCATTAATCGTTCGTGACCTTGATGTATATTTCACAAGCAAATGAAGACATTTAGAAACTGCCCATCTTCTTGTTTTATGGCAAAAATTGGCAACGTCAACGGCACCTCGAAAGCGTCTGATAGCGTGCATAAGATTCCCACGTGGAAAGTGATCTCAAGCGTGGATCCCAGACGATATGACAGCCATGTGATGTGCGCGTGATCGTCGTTTCAATTGCCCCAGATAATACTCTACTGCGCAGGCTTCGAGTCTTGCATTCCAAAAAATTTTGGATTTTTTGCCCTATCGAAAAGAATAGTGTGCTGCCTCGCTAACACTCGCCAGCAATAATATCATAGGATGAGCAAAAGCACATTCAAAAATAGGTTTTCAGTAAACGATTGAAACTCGAGTGAAACACTGGAAAGATTGAAGCGGATTTTTGCAGGGACACAGTCAGCTTAGGGACCGCGCTGACCTGGACACTACTTTTCTCGTTTTGAAAAACGTTTACCTCAACCTGAAATCAAAGGTACGCGTCGAGTACCTCTAGAAATCCGCTTCAATCTTTCCAGCTTTTCACTCGATTTTCAATCGTTTACTTAAAACCTGTTTTTTGAGTGTGCTGTTGTTCATCCTATGATATCATTTTATCATATTTAGTTAAAACAGTATAGATCGCGATAAAATGTGATATGCAAATTAGAAATGAAATGGTATCTAATGCGCATGTGCACCAGCTGACTGTGTCCCTTTAAGGTCATTTAACTCGAAATACTTTCTCTGCTGAAAATAAGAATGCTAGCTACTAGCTCGAAATGAAATATTTTATTTCTCAATTCAATATACAACCTTTAGAAATAAAATTGAAGTTTTGTCAATTGAAATTGAAACTTTTTGACTCAAAAGGAAATGTTCTCAGCTAAAATTGGAATTTGTAATCTAAACTGGTTGTTACTGAACCAACGATGAAACTTTTCTTTAAAGATACAAGATTTTTTATAACTGGAAAATAAATATCTTTTGAAGTGAACATTAACTCGTTTTCAACTATTAAGGACACAGTTTCATATCAAAATTGTCTTGTTCGTTTTAAAGTGGAACTCCCACAGCAAAATATTATACTTCTTTTACTTAAACGGGATCTTTTTGGATCACAATTGTTATTTTTCAGCTTCAAAATTATCGTTCAGCTTAAAGGAATTTTTAAGACAATTCTAACGTGACCCAGATTTGAGTCTTTCTCAGGTGAAAAAGTAACGTTTTCATATCAAACTCACTTCATCTCGAAAAGAACCTTTTGCAATATGACATGAAAAATATTTTCTTCTTATTTGAAAGCCTTTCAAAATTCAGAGGAATGGCGTGTTTCTTTTTGAAATATCAAATATCTTTTTTCGTTTTAGAGGTATTGAATTTTTCTATTATACAAATTAGATCAGTGATGATCTCAGCTGGTTTGAACTAAAAAATGGCAAAGTAATGAATAAACAATATCTCTAAAACTATTGATGCAGTGTTCTTGAAACTTGGCATGACAAATGTGCATCTCGAAAGAAAAAATTGTCGCTTACGGTTTCTCCTTTGCCATCGATATCTTTTAAGGTTTTCTTAGCCACATCCAACGAGTGGCTCGAGTTCTGCATATCCAATTTTACCCTTTAATTTTGAATTTTAAATTTTAAAGAAGCAAACATCTGTGAAATTTTATTAGCCAAAGATGTATTTCCTTTTTTTTTCTTTTGCTAAAATTTTGGCACCTAAGATTTTGAGAATTTTGCTTCTTCGAAATTCAAAAAAAGAAAACCAGTGAGTTGGCGGGGACTCGAGCCCCTTGCTGTGGAAGTTGTTAAGAAACAACTTAAAGAAATCGACGGCGAGAGAGAGAGGCCGTCGACGCCAGAGGGCGCGCGTCAAACCGCTAGGCCACGGTGGCGTTGAGAAAAATATGGCCAATTTTTAATAGATATAGGTTCGGAGCTATTGTTAAAGGAAATTATGCACAATTATGAAAGATCGATGACGCGTTAATACACAAGAGAGGACAATTAAAACAGAATTACCATATAACGTCCATTTCATGTTTTGTTCAAGTTTAAATGAAAGCAGTAGTAATAGTAAATGGAATTTCCGATTTATTTTCTTTTATTTGCTATTTTCTGGCAGTTTTTCAAATAAATTTGGCTAAATATATATTTTGCGATTGTATTTATTTCCGTAAACATTCTTCTAACACGCATGTTTGCTTTTTCTTTCAGTTTATCTTGGGACTGCTAGCCATAGCTAAGTGGGTGATGAAGTACAGAGAAGACAAGAATTAACTGTTAAGAACTCGGGGCAATAATTTTAAAGGTACTAAGTTTGATTTAGCCACCGAAAATAATATTTCTGCATATTTAATTAGACTCGGTTACACACCGGATTGAAGATATTAATTTCAAAACAGCAAAACGAAATTGAATAATCAGTTTTCAGGAAATCAGTGAACAGATCTGAATAACTGGGGTCTAGATGAAAACATTTTGAAAGGGGACTGATTTCATAGTTTGATTGTGTAATCTATCACTCTATTCTCAGACAGTAATAATTCGCTTTGAAGGTTTGGTAATGACGTTGAAAAAGTTCCGTAAATTGGACGAGTTTGATCAATAAGAATTTTAAAATATTTTTCGGCAGCCATTGACAAAATGCTATGAAATTCGCATCGACATATTTTAGTCGGGAGTTTTCGAGCAATTTGTCATGGCTGTTGCGAAAATTTTCGAAACTTGATCAAACTCGTACAATTTACGGTAGTTTCTCAACGACATTATCAAAACTCACAGCGAATTATTGCTGTCCCCAGAAGAAAATAATGAATACTTCTCCGGGCAAGAAAGCATGTTCTGATTGCATTTTTGATGAGATATTGAGTTCTGCTGCTTGAACTTACAAACTCAAGTCAGAATCCTAAGTCTTTAAGAGGAACAAAATTGTAATAAGAATTTTCTTTCTTATTTGTTTAGCCGTTTTTGCATGTCTTTGAATCGCAATTTCTGGTTTAGCCATTTAAAAATTGTAATTAATAAATATTGTTTACTGTGAACAACTTTTACTTGTAATAATTGAAATTAGGTTGATGTTTTAATAAATAAAGACTCTTACAATCGCTTTTGTCTCGTCTTTCTTTTATTATCAAGTGTATATAAATAAAAAATGCGCTTTTAAAGGGGGCCTGGAAACTAGTCAAAATGTAGGCTATCTCTAGTACTACATTTTGTCTATGTAGGATTGCCGAACGGAAAAAAATTCTGCGATTTTGAACAAAGTCTGGCTTGAAATCAAACCTATACTTAGACTTTTGATGGGACAAATCAACTGCACAGTGCAAGATTTTTCCCGCCAAAAGACTTAGTATATTTTTTTTTACTCAAAACCAGACACCGTTCAAAAGCACAGACGTTTTTTCCAATAACAATTTTCCCGCCAAAAGACTTCGGTTTTTTTCCTTGGCCCTTTTAAAAGCGCACAACTTTCCAGCAAAAAGACTTAGTTTTTTTTTTCTCGACATTTCAAATGTGCAAGATTGTCCTGAGTTTCCCTATTACATCTAAAACTATCATAAGTCAACGACAACCAGGATTTTTATTTCAATCAATGAATTTCTTGAATCTTCTGGCGTTGTCTTTTAACCTGAAAAAAAGAAAATTCAAGTTAATGGTTGGACCACACTTCCCAAGGTTTGTACTTGCATCATTCATCTAACTATTTAGGTGGCTCGATCGGATTTTTGAATGATACCTTTCAACTTTGAGCAGCGTGTGCACCATAGAGTATCTGACAGAAAATCGATTGCTCAAGGTGCACTAGAGAAAGAACAGTTTCCCATTTTAGCGTTATCGGAGTTACCATAGCAACGTAGTGACGTCATGCCCACTTTACTCAAGACCGAATAACCTGTCATCAACGGATTCATAGCATTTTGTTAATGGCTGCCGAAAAATATTTTAAAATTCTTATTGATCAAACTCGTCCAATTCACGGAACTTTTTCAACGTCATTACCAAACCTTCAAAGCGAATTCTTACTGTCTGAGAATAGAGTGATAGATTACACAATCAAACTGTGAAATCAGTCTCTTGTCAAAATGTTTTCATCTTGACCCCAGTTATTCAAATCAGTTCACTGATTTCCTGAAATCTGATTATTCAATTTCGTTTTACTGTTTTGAAATTAATATCTTCAATCCGACGTGTAACCGAGTCTGATTAAATATGCACAAATATTATTTTCGGTGGCTAAATCAAACTTAGTACCTTTAAAATTATTGTCCCGAGTTCTTAACTGTTAATTCTTGTCTTCTCTGTACTTGACTTTGAGCTTCATCACCCACTTAGCTATGGCTAGCAGTCCCAAGATAAACTGAAAGAAAAAGCAAACATGCCTGTTAGAAGAATGTTTACAAAAATAAATACAATCGCCAAATTTGTTTGAAAAACTGCCAGGAAATAGCAAATAAAAGAAAATAAATTGGAAATTCCATTTACTATTACTACTACTTTCGTTTAAACTTGAACAAAAAATATATATTTTGAAAAACATGAAATGGACGTTATATGGTAATTTTGTTTTAATTGTCGTCCCTTGTGTATTAACGCGTCATCGACTTTCATAATTACGCATAATTTCCTTTAACAATAGCTCCGAACCTATATCTATTAAAAATTGGCCATATTTTTCTCAACGCCACCGTGGCCTAGCGGTTTGACGCGCGCCCTCTGGCGTCAACGGCCTCTCTCTCTCGCCGTCGATTTCTTTAAGTTGTTTCTTAACAACTTCCACAGCAAGGGGCTCAAGACCCCGCCAACTCACTGGTTTTCTTTTTTTGAATTTCGAAGAAGCAAAATTCTCAAAATTTTAGTTGCCAAGAGAAGTTTTTTTTCTTTAGCAAAAGAAAAAAAAAAAGGAAATACATCTTTGGCTAATAAAATTTCACAGATGTTTGCTTCTTTAAAATTTAAAATTCAAAATTAAAGGGTAAAATTGGATATGCAGAACTCGACTGAGCCACTCGTTGGATGTGGCAAAGAAAACATTAAAAGATATCGATGGCAAAGGAGAAACCGTAAGCGACAAATTCTTTCTTTCGAGATGCACATTTGTCATGCCAAGTTTCAAGAACACTGTATCAATAGTTTTAGAGATATTGTTTATTCATTACTTTACCATTTTTTTAGTTCAAACCAGCTGAGATCATCACTGATCTAATTTGCATAATAGAAAAATGTCAATATCTCTAAAACGAAAAAAGATATTTCAAGAAACACGCCATTCCTCTGAATTTTGAAAGGCCTTTCAAATAAGAATAAAATATTTTTCATGTCATATGTCAAAAGGTGCTTTTCGAGATGAAGTGAGTTGGATATGAAAACGTTACTTTTTCACCTGAGAAAGACTCAAATCTGGGTCACGTTAGAATTGTCTTAAAAATTCCTTTAAGCTGAACGATAATTTTGAAGCTGAAAAATAACAATTGTGATCCAAAAAGATCCCGTTTAAGTAAAAGAAGTATAATATTTTGCTGTGGGAATTCCACTTTAAAACGAACAAGACAATTTTGATATAAAACTGTGTCCTTAATAGTTGAAAACGAGTTAATGTTCACTTTAAAATATATTTATTTTCCAGTTATAAAAAAATCTTGTATTGTTAAAGAAAAGTTTGATCGTTGGTTGAGAAACAACCAGTTTAGATTACAAATTCGACGAAAACGCAAAATAACCTTCACTCTTTTGATATTCAAGCCAGTATTTTCAGAAATCTAATAGAACGATTTTGCTTAGATTTTCAATTTATTTCAGACCAGACGATTTTGTTGTATTTTAACACCTTAAAACTTCCCATTAATTTTCTCGAAATCGCTCTTCTAAAACTTTTTCAAATTTTGGCAGACCTCAAGAAAAGTATGCCAGGTCAAAGATCCAGGAGGGTTTTCAAAAATTATCTCTTGGTGGCAAATTATTCGGTCTCAAGTAAAGTGGGGCATGGCGTCACTACGTTGCTATGGTAACTCCGATCACGATAAAACGTATTTCATCTAAAACTTTGATCTTTCTCTAGTGCACTTGGAGCAATCGATTTTCTGCCAGATACTCTTTGGCAGTACATTAGCTGCTCAAAGTTGAAAGGTATCGTCACTCAAAAATCTGACCGACCCACCTTAATAAAACTATTCATGAAGTGTGACTCATTTAAAAGTAACTGCATGGAAGTTCATATCTATAGAGACGACCAAAAATGGCTGGAAAGCAAAGCAAAGAGAGACTTAACTTCAACTTGTGTTAGAAATAACAACTATTTCAGCGAAAAATATCTTCGGGTTAGGTCACATAAATCAACACCCAAATTTGAATGAGAAAGAATTTTTTGGTGATATAAAAAGTTTAAATTTTAGAATTTTTGCTAAAAGCTTACAAAAACCACTTAACACACTTCAGCCAAATTTTTGTGAATAAGAAAATAGTAAACCAAAGTCTAGATATGAATTGGTGCACACAGAAACTTAAGTTCCACTTTATCTCACTTTATTATAAACAGCAGTATTTTTACAGGGATTTCCATCCCTCAGGAAAACTGTGATTGAGCTTGCATAAAACTACGATAATTTCGTTGATGTTATCGATGTATACTTGACCCTTTTACTAAGGTTACTTCCCACCTTCACAGCTGTCCTTTGGGAAAAATTCGAAAGCATGCTAGTTTCCAATAAAATCATAACAAACAACACATTAGAAGAAAGCTTAATAAATGGAGTTTCCAATAATATATAGATTTAGCCAAGCCTAAAGGAGGAAATTTTGGCTGGTTCTTAATATGAAATTGTTATGAAATTGTGTGCTGAAATTGCGTTCATTAAAAGTACTAGCGTGCACAACTACTCAAGAAAAATTCCACAGATGAAATAAATAAGAATAATTTAAAATGTCAGCTCCAATTGCAGAATTTCAACTGAGAATGACCATGAAAAATTAAAAAATCCTGTCAGAAGCAAAAAATCGGACCTAAGCCCGCAATCAATAAAAAATAATACCACACGTGACCTCGATAAGTTCTAAATATGAGCCTGTGATCTGGTGATGTGATACTGGTCAACAGATACCTTCTTTTGACAGCTGTCAATTGACCACAAAATGGCAGAGATGTAAATTTATGGTAACCTTTTAAAATGTTAACCAGGTGGAACTCTCTGGACAATGGCATATTGATATTTGGGGCGACGTCGTACGGACGTATGTATTTTGCACAGACGAGTCATGGTGCTTGCCATTTTGACCATGAGAAATTAAAGACATGGTTCTCCCCTAAAAATCTGCCAGCCTTTTACGATATTCTAATTGTTTTAAAAAAATCTGCATTTTAAGTTGGAGTAGCTAAAAGACGAGCCGAGACGTGTTGTGTAAATGGACACCATGGGAAAAAATATTTTAAATATCAGATTTCCTGCCGTGACACACTTTTGTTGACTAATGCCTTGTGAATAACACTATGCAGTCATTTTGCTTGTGCTGTGGCATCCGATACCCGATAAATCCAATGGAAGAAAGCTTGGTTGTTTCATGGCTTACCAGCCCCTGACACTTACTAAAAGGAAAAACGCTTAAACTACATTATATTGTAAACTCCATTTAAAAACCTTTCTTCTGATGTATAGTTTGTAAGGATTTTATTGAAATTTGCGCACGTATCAATTTTTCCCGAAGGACAAGCACAAGTTTTGTTAGTGCAAAGTCAAGACATCTTTACATATTCCTCTTGGTAAAAATGCACAGGCAACAAAGGAAAAATTTTCTGAAACGTTCATATGACCTTCAGACTACAGTTTGAAAATCTTCAGAAATCTGAAAAAAAGGTCACAAATCTTCGGGAAATTGTCTAAAACTTTTGTTCTCGTGTTCAACTCAGTATCTCATTCGTTAAAGAACAATTTGATTGGAGGTGGCGTCTTCAGAAACATGTTTACGGGCAGGCGGTTATTAGGTCTTTCGAGATCGCTGTTTTTGAAGCATTCCCCCCAAATCTCGATATCTCGCACATAGTTTTGAACTTTTAAACTAACATCAGGTGATCACCATTATCGTTTAGCAGCGAGAACAATAGAAGCAAAAGTTCACTTTCACGCATGACAGTCGTGCAGTCCATTTTCCAACACTCTCCCCCCATTTGTATCGAGAGAGGAAATGTCTGTCTTAGCTTAATCAGTTGAACATGAGAACAACAATAAACGAAAATGACAATAAAAGAAAATAAAAACATTCTCTAGTTTTCATCATTCATTTGAGCAAGTTCCTGTATGCGAGCTCTAGCAGCCACTGCAGCATTCCTGCGAGGTCTAAAGACTACTGCTGTAGGATTCAGAGCTGCCGGGGCTTTCACCGTCATGTCACAGGTGAGTGCAAGCGGAAATAATTTTTTTTGGAAATAAAAGCTGTACTGGGCGCTCGATGTCTGACTTGGGAGCTAGTATGTAGCTTAGTTCCTTGGACCACACCATCTCGACCAGTTATTAAATCCTCGATAACTCCAAGTTTCCACTGAGCATGATTTTTCTCATCGGACTTGATGATCACTACACCGCCTTTCGCTGGGTGGTTGCTGTCGCCTTTGTGCTTTAGCCGGTGTCTCCCAGAGCCCCCGCAGGTATTCTTTCATCCAGTGGGACCACACAGTCTGCATCCTTACACTTGCGCAAATACTTCTCACGCTTTCTGAGATCGTAGTCTTGAATGTGGTTCGGCTCCAGCTGTGGCAGTGGTTTGGGTTGTGTGTGCAATAGAGAACTTGGAGTGAGAATGGGTAGTTGGATGTTATCCTCTACATAATTTAGCTGCCTGCTGTTAAGGGCAACTTCCGCATCTAGCAGCACTTCTTGAAGTTCCGTCCAAGTAAGCGATCCATTATCAATAGACTTTTAAAGGGATACTTTGACCAAACCGATCAACTTTTCAAATTAATAATTAATAGAGGGGGTAAGTTTCTCCCCCTCCCCCCACCAGGGGGCACAACTCAGATTAAATTTCCACTCGATCCCCTGCTGGGTGATGAGCCCACAAATCTTCTCACCTTTCATTATTTGTCGTATCCAGTTGGATTCACTGACAAATGTTTTACCATTGTCAGAGTATATTCTCAGGGGTCTTCCATGCTGGGCGACGAAACGCTTCAAACGTCTGCTAAACTCAGTGGTCTCGAGGTTTGGCACAAGGTCTATATACACGACACGTGAAAGGCTGCAAGCATAATATTATAGTACGATTTAAGCCTTCACCCAGTTTTGGGGTTCTTCTGGTACTTCAATGGTCCCACAAAGCCCACTCCAATGACTTGAAAAGGTGTTTGGCCCTCTGTTCACAATCTTGCTGGTCAATCGTCTCAACCGTGGCACCCAGTAATATTCTCTCACTTTAGCCATAGTGCTCCCAACTCCCCCGTGCAGCGTTGCAAGATGGGTCTGTGCCACTAATTTCTCTGTGTGACATTGACAGTCTGGTAGGAAAGTAGGGTAGTGGCCCTGAATTCCCCTACAACATTCTAGTATTCCATCTCTGTTCGGCTGTAGGTTCAGCTGTAGCACATCTTCTTGGTATCGTCCATCAGCAGTGGCTGGTGCCTGTACTCGCTTCGCCCAAAACAGCTCTGCCTGTTTCGTCTCTTCTACTGCTAGTGGTCCCATGAGCCTCTTCATGTGCCACCAATGATCAAGTAGAGTAGTGTCTAACTGTTCCTTCGCATATGTTTTCTCTTCTGAGACTAATACTGAAGCCGCTGTCTCTAACTCTTTGACGTTTGAGTGCCATTTGTGCAGTTGAAATGTTCCTTTGGTAAATATCTCCACCGATGCTGATTTAAGGACATTCGCGCAAAAATTTTCTAACTTTGACTTTTTTCTGAAACTCTCACCAGTGTAAGATAATGAGTAACTGATGTCAGAATTGCAAAAAAAATTTGGGGGTCACCAACTTCGTTTTGGAGATAACATGCCCAGAAGAACACCCTAAATCTGAAAACTTGCGCATTGTTAGCGGATATGGCTACAGTCTCTGAAAGCACAAAAATATTGCAAATAAATCTTTGAAATGAACGTATCTCTGTCAAATGTTGTTTAAATAGACCCATAAAGTTAATTTATTCAATTGGTGTGGTTCCTTGACGTAAAAAATTTGCATTTAGCGACCACACTTCCACTCACCTAACAGCCGCAAGATGGCAGGATTCGATGTCCCCTGGGCAGAAAACTTCAAAATTTTTGAACTTCCCACATTGATTTTTTGCTCATTTTTTGACAATCTGCCGAGAATTGTAAATAAAATCAATTCTGGGGGTCACCGACAATTATTTTAAGAGAATAAACTACCAGCAAAGCTACGAAACGAGTTCTGGCCGTTTGTTTTCCCTCAGCGTGCGCGCTCGATTTTGAAACTACATCGACAATAGAGCGACCGATAGTTCACTTGGTTGTTTATATGCAGCAGATTAGGTTCGAATCTTCAATTAGGTCAACAGAATGGCAGGTGATTGTTCATACATCAAGTGATCAATGCGTATTCTCAGCACTCACTCGTTTTATTTGGAAACTCTTTGGCACACCAGTTGAAGCCCTTGCACGCTAAGAGAGTTGTGCTATCTCGCACACAAAGCGTGTTCTTGCACGCTGGTAGCTTTTGTTTTCAAATTTAACACGCTTCTTTGTTTGAGTTCCTTTGTTGAAGTTCGCACGCTCTTTTGTTCTACTGAACAAAGTAGTTTGCTAATGAAGTGTGTCCCTGAACACTCTTTAAAGTGCGTGTGTGCTGTGAGCGTGTCATCACCTTTTTCTCTGTTTTCCTGTGGAGGGTCACATTTAAGAGAGTAAAGTACCAGCAAAGCTACGAAATGACTTCTGGCCCTTTGTTCTCCCTCAGCGTGCACGCTCAATGGATGACGTGGCGTGACGAATTCCGTGCGCAGTAACGATGCGCAAAAACAATTAGCACGAACGTCCTTAAATGTGGCTAAATGTAATTTGGCGAAGTTAAAATCGAGAGCATGCAAGCAGCAGTCTTCATGGTGGCTCGTGTCACTGCAGGGTGGCCTGGTAAGTTGCAGGGGTTTTGGTATTTACAGAACTCAGGTCTCTGAGAATCATTGTGCATTGCCTCTTTGTGTTTGCGAAGCCTTTCTACTGTTCTCCTGTGTGATCGTCGCCTTTAGTTCGTTGCGCTCCTTCATTTTTCATCTTTGGTCGTTGGACTATGCATCACAAAATGAATAACAATGTGCAAGCCGCCTTGTTCACGGGAAGAGACTGGTTCTGGCGATGACATTCCACCACCGAGTACTGAAATTCCTTCTTCGCATGGTTGACCCGCATCCCTTGATTGACCCCTTCCAGTTCAAGAGATCTTGGAGAAGGCGGTTCAGGGTCAATTCCATCAGCGACTTCTCCAGAGCTTGTGGCAGTCATTTTGCAAACTGTACAAGTGGCGTTAGCTGCAGAGAGGGTGAAGGATGGGCAAGCTTCCATGTCAACAACGCCTCTGTCTTCTGTGACCCTGCCAACTGGGGGCGTTATGTCGGTATTCAACGCCAAGGCCACCAATATGATGAGTTTGGGAAACCCGCTCGCCTTTGGCCAGGATCTCACAGGTATGCCTCGTTATAATTTTGCTGTGCCGTCCTTTGTCACAATATTTTGCGTGCCTAACATGTTGCGGCCCCACTAAGCGGTGTTGGGTCCTCGCTTTCCTTTGCGCCTTCACAGCCTTCTCATCTTGATCAGCCCTTCGTGGTCAGCCCAGGTTTTTTACCCGTGCCTGCTAAGCTAGTTGCTCAGATTGTAGCGGGAAAATTCATCGAGCTGAGTGAATTGCCTGGGAAATGGCGCTTGATTGTGAATTGTGCATGATTGACCTGCTATGCTGCTTCCGCAAGCGTGATCATCCCATCCGGCTAAATGCCGAGTTCCATCTCGATCAGCAGTGGTGGCAGGAATTCCTTCTTTCTTGGCATGGTGTAAGCTTCTGGCTTTTCCCTGGTCTATCGGCTTCTGTGGATCTACATGTAGAGGTCTCCTCCGATGCAGCTGGCTATCTGGATTATGGTGCTTATTTCAGGGATGAGTGGTTCAGTGGTTTGTGGGATGAGTCGCAGGTCTAGCAGTCCATCGCCTATAAGGAGCTGTTCCCCATTGTCATTGCTGCCAAGTATGATGACATCAGTGGTTTAGGCAACACATCCTGTACCGCTCAGATAATCAAGTGGTGGTGCATATTCTGACAAGGACATTAAAGGTTCCATGGATTATGCAACTGCTACGCAAGTTGCTGCTCATTATCTCCCGGGAGTCCATAACAACGTTGCTGATGTCCTCTCTCATTTTAATCGGCAGGAGTTCTGGGATCTGGCTCCACAAGCATGTCAGGACCCAGTAGCGGTTCCACGGCTCCTTCTGGCAGATTTGGACCCTCCTTGTTAGAGGAGCAATGTGTTCATTTCCTGGTACAAGGCTTGGCTCCCTCCACTCGCAGTTCTTACGCTTCTGGCCAGATGAAGTTCATGGAGTTCTGTGCTCAATCGGGGAAGATTCACCCCTCAGGCTCTCCTTACCCTACAGACAAGTGGACGTTGTGTTTATTCACCACTTCTTTTGCCAGACCCCCTCCTCAACTGCCTACGACTGCAACGTGTGTTAAGGGCATTAAACAGTCACAGGGGGACTCGTCCCATCCCCTTTTGCCTGTGACAGACAGTATTATGTTAACCATTTTTCGTTCCCTCGATCTGACAAGTCAGGACCACTGCATGGTTTGGGCCGCCTACACCCTAGCGTACTTTGGTTTTCTTCGTTCTTCGGAGTTTATCTTTTCATCCCTGGCCAGTTACTCTGCCAATCACCACTTAGGCATGGCAGATATTGCTGTCGACTGCCAAAACAATGGCTGCTTTATCCATATTGGCCAGGGAACTCAGGGGCAACTCTCCAGGCCCTTTGTTTCTCCTACAGGATGGTCGTCCCTTGTCACGTCCCTTGTTGACTAGCTGGCTATGGCGTATTGTAGCCCTGGCTGGCATTCAAGGCAATTTTTCTAGCCACAGTTTTTGTATTTGTGCTGTAACAGTTGCCGTCCGAAATGGTATCCCGGATCACCTCATTCAAACATTAGGTCGATGGTCCAGCAATGCTTATCAACTATACATTCGTACTCCCCCCGATGCTCTGGCAAAGCTTTCCCAGCAGCTGGCATGATGTTTAGCTTACAAAGTGAGGTCATAGCATGTTGGATAAGGCTGGCCTTCACTAATCGATTGGGCGATAGGCCTATTTCGATGCTTGATCCTGGATGCCTCGTGGTTATCTTTTAATTTTGGCAAGTAATTAGCCCTATCGGTTGTGAAAGTAGTATCTTTGTAAGTAGCTTAGTGTAATAACAGATTGGTAACAGGCGCAGTAATATAATATAACATAGTATTTAAGTAGTGTAAGTATATTGCAAGTATTGCATTGTAATTGTTGTACATGTATTGTAATTTTTGTACAGTATAGTGTAATTGTTGTATTGTAATTTTTGTACAACACAGACCGCGCTATCTACAGTACATTTCCACTCGCACCAGACTTCATGCCACAAACGATCAGTGGTTTACACATTACAGTACTTTTACAGGCAAGCAACATTCCTTCTACGAGTAAAGGAAAATGAGAGGAAACACAACAAGTTAAAGCGGGCATGAAGAGAAAACAACTACCCCCCATCCTTCATTCAAACCTACACATGTTCCGAACATCATCACCAGATGATGGATTTTGATAACGTTACAGTTGTTGGACGTGAACAAAATTACCACTAGAGGCTTTTTCAGGAGACGTGGTTGCATGTGAGAGACACACTGAAACACTGGAAATGACCACATACATGTAGTCATCCCAGATACCAAGATTCAAAAATTTGACGCCAAGTTGGCAACCAGAACTCTTTGGGCTTTGTATATATCTTACCTTGATGTATTTTTCAACTAAATAAAGACAAATCAGTGCGAACAACAAGTACTGTCAAGTAAAATCATCATGAATGCCACGAAGCGAACGTGTCAACAATTGCCATCTTGGATTTTCCAAACATTACGTTGTATATTGTGAAATGAAATGTCCCTTTTGCTAACAATGCATATTGCGGGCTCGCAAAATCCCATACTTTTCTAACCGTGGTGACACCTTACACAAATGAAAAAATGGCTCCTAACTTTTTGGTCTTGGCGACCACTTTGGAAAATTTAGAAGCCAGATGGCTCCTTGAAAAAAAAGTTAATTTCGTGCCCTGGCATAGCGCACACTTAAATTGTAACCTTCCTTTCTAGTAATTATTGCAAAAATCCTTGTATGCTTTCTGACAAAAGTCTGATTATGAAAAGCTGCCATACAACTGTAAGTCTTCTAAATCAGTGCATAGAGCGCACTTACGGTGTAAATTGTAACCTTGATTTCTAGTCATGCAAATTCATCATGCATACCGTTTTCAATTTATATTATGTGTAATAATATCAAAAAACTCTATTGATGAAGACTTACAAATTAGCCAAAACGTCTTCCAACACCATCTTAAAGCAGATTAAAAGTCAGTGACAACTTTCACAACACTGACTTCTTGACTATGATGTGCCAACAATATGACATGAAATTGCAAAAATCCTTGACTTTATGCTTTCTGACAAAACTCCGGTTTTGAAAAGCTGCCGTACAACTGTACATGTAAGTTGTCGAAATTAATAATGCTAACGATATTTCTTGTTTTCATCGTCCAAAGCCTTTCAAGAATTCTTGAATAGGATCATAGAGCTTCCAAAGATGACTGAAAACAACGCTCCAACCCAAAAATCATTATATAACGTTAGTAATGTTCTATTCCGCTTCATTAGATATTATACAGACAGTGCATATTAAGAGTTTGATAGATCACATTCCATGTACTTGTTTTAGCATGATTAGCTAGCCAATCTTGCTGATAGTAAGTCATCTCTTATGCTAACAAGGTTAAATAAATTTTGCTGGCAGGAAAATTGAACTTACGTTTTGCCATGGAGCATAGAATGTCTTTTCCAGTGATCTGTTTTGAGTTTTCCCAAGCTTACATGTAAGTCACAGAAGCTGTTGAAAAAGAGAAAACAAATAATTGCTCTTTTCTGCTAGATCACAATCAAAGAAATAGTGTTTCAAATAAATACAAGTTCTGCTCAGACCAAAATTGCCCACATCAGTGAAGCCATCACAATTTCAGTACCATTCATTTCTACCCACAAGGCCACTTGGCTGTCTATTGCCATAGGAGTACTCCCCTGGGGTACTCCCATAGGATGAGATGATAGTCTGTTGCAAGTTCATTACCTTCCCACCCTCACCCAGGGTCTGCATCAATGTTTCGTCATATTCACATACAATTTTCTTTTTAAATGTGCAACTTAAACTCCTGTTGCTGGTTGGATAATGCTATCCACTGGGTAAATTGCTAACCAGTATACAGCACAGTTTTTCACCAGCACTCACATGCATCTTCTAGTGATTTATCCAGTGCTGCAGCATGGGTTAAATGTTATCCATTGACCTAACAAACATATTCTGTCATGCTAATAGGGTATTACAGTAACATGACTTTTTGAGGGATTATTGTTTATTGGCGCCCACGTACATGTGGTGTCATTTGCGGCCCGAGCGCGAAGCGCAAGGGTCACAACTCACACTACAAGGGTGCCAATAAACAATATTCCCAATAAAAGTCATGTTAATGTCATTATTATCCATATACATGTACAAGGCCAAATAACATCCCGATGACTCACAAAATAATTTAATAACGTTTTCAAGAATACAAGTAAGAGCTTTAATACTTCGTGCTGAAAATGTTATAACTATATAATAAAAGCCGGACCGATATGTTCTGAACAGGTGCAGAACTTTGTCGATATTGTCTCTGAAAATAATCGCCAGTGAGTTGTGAACTCATAGATAATTATAACATTTAGTGAAATTACAATTTCCTATTCATTGTCGGTGTAATATTCCCACAGTACTTCAATCAAGTGAACGACGTTTCACTTCTTGTAAAGGCGACAAGAACTTGCTTTCTTTGTTTCTTCTGGATCGTGCTCTTGCTTCTAGCCCATCTTCAAGTCTAAATCCGAATTTTTTGCCTGTATTCTTCCCATTTATAACAAGTAGACTGATTTTTCTCTCTGAAAACTATGCGTTTTGTGTGAAACTGAACTTCAAAGCTTGCTGTTCGCTTGCTGTACGCACCTCGATCATTTCCTGCTTCAAACGGTCTGAACGTAATCTGATTGGTTTAAATTCATCGCGTGAACCAATCAGCTTCAGGGCCGTTGCAGCCCGCACAGTGTGTGTTTTGACGATCAATTTGGCCAAGTATATGGATAATAATACAGGTTAATATTATTATTTTGCTAGCAGGAAAACTGTACTTACATATTGGCTTGGAGCATAGAATGTATTCTTCAATGATCCGTTTTAAGATGTTTCCATGCATAAGAAGTTGCAGAAGCTGTTGAAAAAGGAAAAATGAATAAATTCTCTGTTTTCCTGTAGCACTATGTTACCAACAGAAGCTTGAACCTCACAGACCATTCTATCTGAATATAACTTGCTAACCAGAAAGCTAGTCACTGTACACTGCACTCTTCTTCCAGCAAAAATCCTCTTAGAGATCATACTGTATGTAGCTTGCCCAGTCGAGAGTGATTTGCTGCTAAGGATTTTTGCAAACCCAATTCGTCTTATTTTAAGAAAAAAACTATTTAGTAAACTGTCTACATGTATGGATATTAATTTACTATACACTTACCTCTTTCTTATGACTCGTGAACTTGTTGCATGGTCAGGCAAATAATCATTGTCTGGAAAACTGTTGGAATAGTGAAGTTCACATGTGATTTATTTTGTAGACGATAAATGGTAAATCAAGTAATAGTATGATCCCTTATTTAAACACAGTCAGAATAATGATAGTCAAGTTAACAAAATTAAACATCTTTTAAAGAGAAGGCTTCAGTTGGTACTGACGAAGATGTGTCAAAGTGAAAATGAGGGGATAGAGATGGGCATTCAGGGCTCGAACTTCGCGGTGGTCTACTAGCCAAATACCAGTAGATTTTGAATTTTAACTAGTGGATTTTCATCATTTGCTAGCCATCTTGGCAACTTAATTTCCACCTCTATAAATAAGTTACTATAAACTATAAACTTACTATAAATAAGTCTTCAAACATTTTTTTCATTTCTATAACTGCATGAAATAAAGAAAGAAAAAGAATTCTATATTCGAAAAATAATTCTTTATTTCGTTCGGTGTATGAGTTTTTTTACCATAACTGCAGAAATTCTCGCGCGCTCATAGGCTAACGTTCGTGGTATAAATATTCATTGAAACACAAAAGAGCGAAAGCCTGGGTTCCAGGTTGCACGTGCGTTGAAAACTTTCAAAAACAGATTCAATCCCTCAAACTGTTTACAGTCTTTGGTGTGCTACATGTAGTCTCAGAAATAAGCAAAAAATTGCATCCAAACGGACTCCTTTAAAGGGGAGATCATCAAATTCGTGAATAGGAGGTGAATATGGATCGGGATTGAATTAATCTGGGAAGGGAAAACTCCAAAGTTTGACGTGAAACTTGTTGAATTGTTTATTTTTGTCGTGTTCTGCCGTGGCACCACGAGTGGACTGAACTTCGTATTAATTCATCTGGTTTTCGAGAATTTCCGAATGGAATAAAGGTCAGTTGTTAAAATCCTGTTTCTGCATTTTGGTTTTGCATTACTTTACGAAATATGAAGTTTGCGATTCTGTAGGTTTCAAATCGTTTTGAGAATTTCAATTCAGGTTCACTCGCACTTTCCATGGAAGTGAGTCTTCGCTTAATCATTTTGGCTTTGTTTTGTTATGGTAAAAAACAAATAGACGTGAGCTTGTTGTGGTACGGTCCTGTAATCGACCACTTATTTCTTCATCACATTGTCAAATTTCTGTGTTGACTCACTTGGCCGCGGCGGCCTCATGAGCCAACGCCAAATTTGAGAATGTGATGAAGAAATTTCGTGGTCAATTACATGACGTACCACACCTCGCTCATGTCTATTTATATAATTCACCGCCATATTTATTTTGCTTGATCGGGGAAACCTGGGACCAAGTCATATACCCATGATGCAATGCTATCAAAAAACACTTGTCTGCCATCTTGAAATGCAAATCTACGATCGCCATGCGTGATTGCCCTTGTTATGGATATCAGAGAATTTCTGTCATCAAAAGCAGCTGAATCACCCACTCTCAAGAGAGGAAGCGATGATTCTGGAAGCAGCACATCTCAATCTTCATCAAAATGAAAATTTGTATGAACATGGCTGAAAGACTTTCCATGGCTCAAGTACGCCTTTGCAAACCGAACGTTCTGCAAATTTGGTAGAGACAATACAACTTGCAGTGACTCATCTCCACCTTTGTGTCTGGCAGTGCAGTCAGAACTTTAAACTAGAATTGTGAGAAGCCACAAAGCTTCAACTGGTCATACTCGTTGTTTTGCGGCTGCTGTTAAATTGTATTTAACATGAGCATGTACAATGAATTTTATGTTGTATTTATGATATTGATAGCATCAGCAGTTTTACATTTCCTCGTGTTTGTTTAATATTAAATAAAAATGACTGTTTTGTACTGTACACGAGTCTGGTAGAAACACATTTTTGGCTAGTGAATCCTGACCATGTGTACACTAGCCATTTGACATTTGACTTCAAAAGTTACGTTCGAGCTCTGGCATTGGCTGGGATGTATATGTCAATTCCAAAAAAGTTCTGGAACAGAAAACTAAATAATACTGTAGAAGCAACTAATAAGTTAAAACTGTAATCTCATCACTTGTTAATTTTCCTGGGTCAGGTGGGGGCATTTGAACAGCTTTTTGGCCCAGGGAAAGGGGAATTTGAACACAAATTTTCAACACATTCAAATGCCTGGGGAATCCACAGGGGGGAGAGAAGTAGCAATTAGAATTAGCAAAGCACTCGAGGGTAAAATGTACATGTAACAGTCTTGCGACTGACAAACCTGTGGCCCTCAAATCCCGGATCAAATTGGAATTTGGAAGTGTTGGTTTTTGTGGAGGGGGGAAAACCGGAGAATCTGTAGAAAAACCCTCAGAACAAGGACGAGAACCAACAACAAACTGAACTCGCGTATGACGCAAGGTCCAGGAATCAAACCAGGAAACCAAGTGCTCTCACCACTGCGCCATTCCTTCTCCTCTTAGCTTTCCACAGTCAACCACTTTAATAGAGTAACAGTAATCGGCATAGCAGAAATCGCATTGGTAATATCTTTCAATACATGTACGTCTCCAAAAATGTGTCAAGTTGATGAAATTGATAATCAATGAGAATCGATAAGAATCGATGACATTTCAGATAATCAATGACAGTCAATAATGATAATCCATAACAATCAATGGCAATTAAAAACACAAAGTTCTTGGTCATCGATTTCCGACATCAGTCGATTGATTATTGCTATCGATTTTATCGATTGATCAGGCCAGGAATAAGCTGAAGTGATATGAAAAATCAAGACAGTTTCACCGTAAGCTTATCTACCGGCCAAGAAGGATGACTTGACATGATACAAGACCACATGTAGTTAGTTACAGCATAAATTATAACTAAATAGAATGATATAGTTCGTAGCAATGTTCTTATTGGCATCTGCAAAAACGTTTGTAAAATAATTGATATAAACAGTAAAGTCTGCGACAATTACCCTGAAATACCTTGCAACGAAGCGAGGCATTCACGAGACTGACAACTGTAACAAGATGGTCGTTCACTTTCTCTTCTCACCTCAACTTTGCCTCTTTTGTCGACTACAATTTTGCGGGCAAAGTGCAAAACATTTCTGCTGTCCTTGAACTTGTAGAACTTGTAAATAGTCAGAATTTCCATTTAGAAGCACTTTCTCCAGCATTGGCGAATCTTTCAACACATCGCAATTTGAAGAAGAAAACTCCCCGTGTTGTGAACTTGAATAAATTAATTTTGGGTCAGAAGTTCATGTATGACCCCATGAAATGTCCTAAGCGTCTAATTTAGCAATATTGGTGGTTTTCACTGTCACGCTAGAAACAATTCGACTACAGAAGCTTAGAATTTCAGCGAGTGTATATGATAAATAAATAAAAAAAATTCCCTAAAAGGGACCCAAAAAGGTACGTGTACGGGTAAAATAATGCATTTTTGCAATGTTTGTACAATATTTTTGAGGCGTTTTTAATAAAAAAAATATTCCACTCGCGCTTGTTGAGATGGTTATAGCCAACGAGGCGCGTAGCGCCTACCATCTCATATCCAACGCGTGCTCGTGGAATAATAAGGTATTAACATGACTTTTATCGGGAATATTGTTCATTTGCACCCTTGTAGTGTCATTTGCGACCCTCGCGCTTCGCGCTCGGGCCGCGCGCAAATGACCCTACGCGGGCGCCAATAAACAATAATCCCTCAAAAAGTCATGTCAATACCCTATTATTCCACGAGCACGCGTTGGATATAAGATGGGAGATAGCAAACGAGGCGCGTAGCGCCTCGTTAGCTATAACCATCTCATATCCAACAAGCGTGAGTGGAATAATTTTTTTATTAAAAACGCCCCAAAAATATTGTACAAACATTGCAAAAATGCATTTTTTTACGCGTACACGAACCTTTTTGGTAGGTCAATGGTACACTAATAGCCCGCGTATAAGAACCTGGGTTTTAAGAACCTGTTGGGCTAAAATTTTCATTTTAAGCCCCAAATAAGAACCTAATAAGGCTAAAATGTGTTAGGTTCTTATCAGTGGGGTTGCTGTAAAATTGTACAGATAGAAATTGCTGAATTAAGATCATCATCTATTTAAAAGTAACTTGACATAATTTTTTTTCTTTTAAGCTTATTTTAAGTACCATGTTGTATGTCTATAATTGATTTATACTGTATTATGAGATGATATAATTTATAATATATATAGTATATTCAGATGAAATTCATATGAAAATATAAAAACCTATTTTAAGAATCTTGGTAGCCTAAATTTGCTTTAAGTACCATTTATATAAGAACCTATTTAGGCTAAATTGAAAAATTCAGGTTCTTATACGCGGGCTATTACTGTATATGAGCTCATATACCATTGCCTCTCAACCAATCAAAACTCAGGAAATGCAATATACCATAGCTAATTTATTAATAATACCCAATGTAACTTCTAAATCTAACTTCTAGATTTTGAGCTCGAGATTTCTATTTAAATATTAATATACATGAAAAAATTACTCGATTCTGATTAGCTGAGAGCAGTACAGTTCAAGAGTAACACAGTGCAAAAAGTGTAACACCAGTGCAAATTACACATCGAAATTCTGGATTATGGATGAGGGTTTCAATGGGGTTAACCGTTAGCCGTAAAACGTCCAAATATCTAACCGTCAGGCGTAAAAATTGAAACAAATTAACCTTTAGCCGTAAAAAATATTAACCGTAAAAAATTCTGGCAATAAAAATAAAAGTCTAAGGTCTCGTGTGAAGACTTTGTGTCTTGAATTCTCAAAATTACTCGGGGATCAGTTTAGGGCCAGCGTGAAAAGAACTGGGGATAATTTCAGGGTCAAATTGGGGATCATTTTAGGGTCAAATTGGGGATCATTTTAGGGTCAAATTGGGGATCATTTTAGGGTCAAATTGGGGATCATTTTAGGGTCAGATTGGGGATCATTTCGGGGCCTGGGATCATTTCAGTGGCTGTATAGCTCTTCTTCCGGCAGTGTATGCAACGGCAATCCTAACGCTGCTACAAGTTAACCCGACGCACACTGCCTCCTTAAAAACCGCACTGTTGCTGACGAAGGGTGCGTAATAAGTTTCGTAAGTGATACGATGGTTCCGCAACTCACGCTTGCGTCCGAGGCTGATTTCAACCAGGTGGAGGAATACGAAAGCGATTTCGAACATAGTGATGTTGATTCAGCATATTTTGACTCAGAGGAACTGGCCACTGGTAAATCTGTAATAACTAGTAGTTATTGCAATTCAAGGAGACGTTGAGTGCTGCCTCTCTACTCTGGTAAGGTTAAGCAACAGTATGTGCGTTTGTATCAAAAGATTTGAAACATGAAAGATCGCTATTGTCAAACGTTTTGTTAGCCGTACACCATTTACGGTTCCCGTTCTGGAATACAGGCCTTTGTGCGAAAACTTCTGTCTACTTCCAAAAGCTTGGTTACTTGGCTGTTGTTTGAAGTTCACGATAAATGTAACCTTGGTGATCACTCTAGATTAAGTTGAAGACATAATCAGCTATTGTCCAAATTAGGGTCCTGAATCAATATTTCTACTGGTGCTACTTACACGTCATGTTAATTAGCACAGTTTGGTCTTTATGAAAATGTAGTATTGATATACAAACAGATACAATCTAAACTAAGCTTACATTCAGACAACACGCTAAAGTTTCAAGATGATTTTGAAATCCATCTAGTTCAGTAAACTTTTAAACAATAGCAGTATCATTTTCATTGGGAATTCTTAGGCAATTTCTTGCATGTGAGTCAATTAGATAAAAGGAATCTGACATTTTTATAACAGCCATCACATAACCATTAAGAACTAACATTGCATTTGGACTATCCGAAAATAAATGCATTAATTAATACCTGCCTCGTGAGCAAAATGGCCTTTCGCCACAAAATGAGCGATCAATACGCCCCTGATAAAATTTACTGTAGTTTAAACAGTACTCAACCTTGGTGTGCGATGTTGCCACCTTCGGCAACTTGTTTATTGAAAGAGTGCCCGTATCAGGTACCATTTCATTAGTTAGAGCATGTAAATACATGCTATCTCCATGAAATAAGAAAGCATCGATATTTGTTTGCGTCCAAGAATCGACCGAATCCGATCGATTGAAAAGCAATGAAAGTGACATAAATGCACACTGTCGACCTCTTGAATGCTCACTGAAGGCTTCATGACCTTGATGAATGCTTCCTCGAATAGAAGTAATCAGAAGAGATCGGCGAACGCGATCAAAGAGAACGAAAAAGCTGCAAAACTCACCTGAATCGATAGATCGCTTTCGCTTTCTTGTAAACACAAGAGGGAAAATGGCAGAGCTTATGTGAGTTTCGTCGATTATAACGGAACTGCTGATTGGCTGCTTGCTCGTATTTTAAAGGGGATTGCTGATAGGCTGTTTCTCGATCCGAACCATCGAACGTACCAAACTTCTCGAATCCTTTCAAGAATAATTATATGTGCGCCTGCGCTAATTGCTCCGGCAGCAACAAGGTCTGGAAGACAAGTCAAAGCGTGGATACGGGAAACGGTAAGCCACGTCATTAAGCTAAGGTGAACAGGAGAACTGTAACGCATGCAGCATGGATGTTATATCAAATGTTTCATCGGGCACATTTATCATTAAGCTTTGAAAAACACGAGTAAATAAACTTTCTTGTTTTATTTGTTTTGTTTTCGTCAAAGTAGCGCATTGTACAAGTGTGGGAATGAATATATAGACCAGATGTAGTTTACCGTGGTATAGCCTGCGAGGGCAGATGAATTTTTCGGCTCTAGTTTTACCCAAGAATGTCCCTGAGACTTTACAACAATTTAACTTTTTTAAACAATGGTAATTAATTTTTAACAGATCCGTTAACCGTAACGGAAAATTAGGGTGTCTCGAAAACTCAGACCTCAGACCCTGAAAATTCAGACCCTCCTGGTGTCTCGTAAACTCAGATCCTAAAAACTCAAACATAATTAAACTCTTGCCGCAATGGATCTTTGCAAGTCGACTTTTGTACCGTTCGTCGATGCAATAGCACAGCCAGAGTCTGCAGTGGTTAGATACCGACACGTTTGTATCGATTCGTCGTCGTTATCTACAATGCATTGTTTCGCGTGTGTCACACTTTGCGGATGTAACCTGACGAGGTTCCTTGTACAAGAAATTGTACAAGAAATTCTCGTGGCAAATTATCCTGAATTTTATTTTAAACAACATAGACCCCAGAGAACAGCACTATTTGTCACACGCATTTTTTACTGTTGTTCTCCAGAAAAAAAATCGTTATATCCTCGGTCTATTCCTTGTCAATCATTTACTTTTTAGTTACGTGTTTTCGCGCCACTTTGTAAATTTTCAATCGGTTCTCCGGTAAAGCATGGCGATCAAATAATTCAGATTTTACTCGCTCCGGTTTAACCATGGCTTTTATGTTGCCTTTTATGACCAATAAGGCAATCGCCCCCCCCCCCCCCCCCCTGTTGAGGATAGGTCTTTTACTCTAACCCCTAAAGAAATCCCTTGGAAACGTCCTCACTCCTAAATGAATCCATCAAAATTGCCTTAACCCATGAAGAAATCTCTCAAAAGTGTGCTGACCCCTAAGGAATTCCATTAGAAATGTGTTTCTCCCTGACAAATTCCAAAGGATTTCTGGGTTTTACCCCTCACTTATTCCACAACTTTTTACCGATCCCCCCTAAGAATTCCTCTTAATTCCAATCTTACCCCTTGAGAAATCCACAATTTTTCTCCTCTTCCCCAAAAGAATTCCCATGTTCCTCAACGGGTAGAGTTCAGAAAATTAATACATTAGCCCATTCTTTACCAAGATTGCCAAAGATGTGGCTGGTTTGCGTTACCTCCACAGCAAGGACATTGTTCACCGGGACCTGAAAACCGCTAATGCGTTGGTGAGTAATCAACATTACAGCAACGTGAAGAGTGAAGAAGATTTATACAGAGCATTACAGATCCATTGCGGCAAGAGTGAAAATATGTTTGAGCCAGTTTCAGGGTCTGAGTTTCCGAGACACCCAGAGGGTCTGAGTTTTTAGGGTCTGGGTTTTCGAGACACCCGGAGGGTCTGAGTTTTTTTTTTTTTTTTTTTTTCTCTTACATATAACGGAAACTTGTAATTTCAGTATTTAGTCCAATGTGATCAGTATTATTGTAATTTTATTTGTTATTTTAGGTAATACCATCTGTATATGGGAATACCAATACATTTGTTGTTGTTGTAAATTTGTTTTTGGGTCTGGGTTTTCGAGACACCCGGAGGTCTGAGTTTTCAGGGTCTGAGGTCTTAGTTTTCGAGGTCTGAGTTTTCGAGACACCCAAGAGAAGATTTACATTTAATGATTTGAACCTACATTACATATATAAACAGTACACTGGCAAACTTTTTGGGACACTGCTTATAATCACCGGCTTTTCCGTTTTGTTATAATGATCCTTTCAGTCCGCCGTCCAATTTTTATTGGCTTTTTAGCTTTCTTCTCTGTAAAATCATTTTCATCGCGTTTATTGTCAATCTAGCTATTTCAAAACTTAATCGTTTAGAATTATTGGCTTGCACGTGACGTCATGAAATTCTAAAATCCAAAACTAAAGAGCCACCAAAGTTTTTATCCTCATCAGGCAGAAGAGGTACCAGTTTTTTTATCCGTTTACAACTTTTCAACTCAGTAGCATGCTTCGTTTGGAAACCAGCGGATTTTGAATTTCAGAGTTTTGGCGGTGAGTGATATAAACTTATGATCATGTTTGACAAAAAATATATAATTATCTCGGGATTTTTAGCCATTTGAGAAGTAAAAGTGTTAGGAAAAGTGTTTATGTAAAAGTTTTTATGCTCAGTACAGATAATCAGTCGCTTAGATAACCGAAGTAAGTTCCAGATGTTTACACCATTTCCCAGCCGCCATATTGGTGTACCAAAGTTAATTATTGTGCAGGCATGTAAGCTATTTACGGCCGCCAGTGTCAACATTTGAAATATTTATAAATTGGCTTCATAGCTTGTAACTTAGGGGCAGTTTTAACAGAAACTATATTTTTTTACAAGAAAAAGAACCCGCAATTTCAACGTTGTAAAACGTTTTTGGTCAGCTAAGATGGGCAATTTCACAATGTTTCTATCGTCCCACTGCATAAATGTTAAAGACTGTTTAACGACAGTTTAAATACCTCTTTTATACATTGAAAATGACGTCATGTAGATATCGAAACGTTGCCTTAAGTTTCATTCATTCATGCAAATAACAAAATTGTAATTCTGAATAATCTTAGTGAATTTTCTCGAAAGTCATTTCTATGTACACTAGGCGTGTTTTGTATACTAATTTTGATTTATTATCCGATCCAACTGTTCTTCGTAGAATACAAGTAACGCCCAAAACGAGTACAAATACCACCAAAGACCTGGTTAGAAATTCGCCCCCTCGGACATAACAATTTGGGGCTCATCCTCGGCTTGTAAGAACCTGTGAAACTCACCAATGACGTAAAGCAAAGAACAAAAAAGACAACAAGGAATCTCGAAACAATATAGAACAGGAAAAAAAAGCTCAAAAAGAAAGCAAAAACTCTCAGGTTCTTACACCGAGGTAAACCCCAATTTGGCGTGTTAGATAATAAATCTCTTATTACACGTTTTGTTGTGTAGTATCACTAAGAATTTTTGCTCGTTGTTTGTGTTTCGACTCGCCATACGGGCTCGTCAAAATACGGCATAACTCGTAAAAATACTCCGCGATACTACACAACAAAATGTCTAATAAGATATATATTTCAGGAATATATAAATTATATTGGGACCGAATATTAGAGAAAAGCCAGTGTCATTCATTAAATTTTGAACTTTATGAGATTTCTATCAGCCTTAGGACCAATTTATCATTCAATATATCTAAACTAAAATTTATTGCATTCCTGTAACACAAAATTAATGTCATCAAGTTCCTAATATAGAAAACGTGAGCCTATAAAAAAAAAATGCGATTCGCCACAGATTATATAAAGACGGCGGCAGATGGTAAAGTTGCTATTCAGCAACGCTTTGGCCACAGGACAAAGAGAAAATTGATCATATGGGGTGCGTCCACTCGTTTGGTGTTAAATTGGGAAATGTTTCGTCAATTAAAAGATAAAATACGGCTTCCAAAAACGTGGCCTGGAAGTAAAGCCTTGTTGTTTATTTGAGACTAAGAAAACCTCTCTCAATATTTGTTTCATGATTTTCAACCAGTTCGTATTATGTTTGAAACATGCGAAGTATTACTTGCTCTCCACTAAATCTTAAACGGTTCTTCTTTGTTAGAATTGTTCTTCACGATCCGCAAAAGAGCTCCAATAAAAAATATTTTCATAAAATATTCTTAAAATAGAAGTTTCCTTCTCTCTCAAGTCTCTCAAGACGAAAGGGAGAGAGACAATGGGAGAAGGAGAGCTTAATAAAAACAAAAAAAAGTAAAATAAATAAAAAATCAGTTGCCAGGGTCGATTTACTAAAAGATAGAAAAATATAAAAATTGTTGGAAAACGGACAAAAAATTCAACGGGAAAATAAGCACTCACAACACAGTCTAAAAAATTATAGAAGCAATAATATACTTCTGGGGATTCATTTAAAATATTTCGAACTGCTCTTTGTAAAATATTTGAAATGTATTAACGGAAGCTAAATTGAAATAAACATATTTTACCAGCAATACGAAATATCCAAGTTTACAAAAGTTGTTCGACAACTTACCATCCAAGCAGCTTGAAATAACCTTAAGACAAAACAGGAGAAAGAAGGTTTGAATATGATTTCGAAAGCTCATGTTGATAGCGTTGCTTATAATACGTGTCTAGATTCGCTTATGATATCGAAATTTAAATATAAAGTCGCTTTTACAGGTATATATATTCAATCTTGTTTTATTAGTTTTTTTGAATGAGATCTTTTCATTGTAAATATTATAATATCGGTTTTAGATCAGTCCCAGACTAACAAACAAGAACAGAAACAAGCTCATGCTATTGATTAATTTAGAGTTACTTGAATCGTTTCTTAGAAGAGGTATACCATAGAAATTAAATAGGCAATTTGGTTGGACATGCAGAACAGAGTGAAGTCCAAAATGTTGCTTGGTCTAAAAATGACTGCTGACTGCAGTTAGGCAGGTGGCAAGTATAATAATGACCAATTAAATTCAGCAACATATCACACCTTTAAAGGGGTTGCGATGTCAGATAAAGTGACCTACTTGATATATGTAAAGTTGAACTTGGCACACGTGACTGTAACTGTAAATACATCCGATGGCATAGTAAGATTATTTGAGCGCAGAAACTCTAAATTGCAAGTCCAACCCCCAACGATGTCGAACTAGGTCAGGATCCAGTAAGGTAATCGCTAGATATGCATATTTCACAGCATTCTTTTGTAAATATTTCATTAACGTGCCACAGAAACGTTTGAAAAGTCGCTCCCAAAGTTTTAATAAAAAAAAAGGAAACGTACGAGGGTGAAAATTTTGAATTCCCTTTAAGATTTCTTTGTTCTCAACCAGAAACTAAAAAAATCGTTTTTTTTTTAATCCTATGTCCTATGCCCTTCGTTTCATGTGCCAAGGCCCCACCGGCTATGAGGAACGAAAAGGGTTATGGGGACAAGAATGCTCTCCGTCTGAGAATGTGACAAAAAGCCATATTCATCTTCTCGGTATTGAACTGAAACGTTCTTGCGATGGAGGCTAATGCGGGTGAATCTTTTCAAATGCAAATGACATTATATGTTTTTAATGATACCCCCTCTCACGCTTTAGCCTTTCACTGCTGCCGCAGCGAGAGAGCATGAAGCGAACGAGCGAGGCAGCTCTCTAATCGGCATCAGATTACATTATAGGGGCTTGCAATCACTTTTTTACGGAACGCAAGGAATTCTGGTCGGCGGTAAGATCAGAGGCGCAAGGAATTGTGATTATACGCAAATGGAAGATTTAGGATGCGCAGTGGTATATGCGTGAGAAGATGACTTAGCGTGTGCAGTCGATTACACCAAAGTAGGTTATGCAAATATCGGCTTCGTTATCGGATTATTTTTGGCGGCTCTTTCTAACCAATGGTTATTTGTCGTTCAGCTTGAATTTTGGTTTCTTTTGCAGTTAAGAAATACGTTTATCGGGTGAAATGTACCTTTCTTTGGTCAAGTCCAAATTTTACGTTTTGTTCTTGATCGATCGGCTGATTGCCTGAGGGAAAGAACATAACACGTGCATTCCAATCCGTGGCACTTTCCGCCATTTCATTTTTCGCTTGGTTAGACTCGTTCGTAAAACAGAACAGCCTTTCATTTTTCTTTTGCTTCTGTTTCGATAGTTGGATTAATTCTTCATAATTTTATCGTGTATTTATGCTCATTCTGTATTTCTCTCTTTTTTAATTTCCTGTTTTCCTTTTGTCTATTACCTATTCATTTATTTTGCTTTATTCCATTTTTTTCTTTTTTCCTCTTTCTATTTTCGTTTTTCTTTTTTCTTTTTTCCTTTTTCCTGTTTACCATTAACCAATTTCTATTTTACTATCTTCGCAATAAGCAATCCGTTTTTATGTGTTTTTCAATTTTCTTTTTTCCTTTTTACATTTTTCTGGTTTATTTTTTCTATCTTCTTCGTTTTGCAAGCAACTAGTTAATGATGAGAACCTACGGGGCCACAAGGAGTAGTAGGATATGTAGGCGCATTTGCATGGGCAGGAAAAGCGCATGGGGAAATCACTATCTGGTTACAGATACGTTTTCATACAGTGAGAATAGGGGCTTGAGCGTAAGGAATGTACGGGAATACTGCAGTGTGTGAGGAGAACACAAACCCAAGGTTCACGATTATGCCAACATAGTTCTACAACGAGTATCTGAGGTAGGTAACACGTTAATTTTCTGCTTATTTGACTAATTAGGGACCTTCAGACCGGAGTACAAGTACAAGTACGACTTTTCAAACCAAGTGCTCGTGCTTATGTTTATCACACCTCATATCACGCACCAATCTCCTACAGATAGTCTCCATTTTACCTGCTCAGCAACAGGTAGGAGTGAGGGCTCTGGGAATGTAACTGGATTGAAATTCAAGACTCGTACTCGTACTCGATCTCGTACTCTGTCGTCTATCGTCGTACCAGGCGATATTCCACACGATTTCCGAGTATAGTTATTAAATATAGGCAGAAAATCAAAGTGTAACGTACCTCAGATAATCATCGTAGAACTATGGTTGGCCAACTCGTGAGCCTTGAGCTTGTGTATTCCTTGCACACTTCAGTATTCAAGAGCATTCTTATCGCTCAAGCCCCTTTTCTCAGTACGGCAACGTATATGCAACCAGATACCGATATCCCCATGTGTTATTTCTGCGCATAGAATACAACGAATTTCACCTTCTTCAACCAAATCCATTGGAAAATGGCACCTAAATTTGTGTTCACCAATGAACTACTACTCCTTGGGGCCCCGTTGGTTCCCATAATTAACTACTTCCTGGCAAAACGAAGAAGACAGAAAAAAGAAATCAGCAATAAAAGATAAAAAGGAAAAATTAAAATAGAAACACAAAAAACAAATTGCTTATTGCCAAGATAGAAAAAAGAGTAAAAAAGAAAAAACGAAAAAAAAAACAAAAACAAAAAACGGAAAAACAAAAAAAACAAAAAACGTAAAAAGAAAAAAAGAAAAAGGAAAAAGGAATAAAGAAAAAGAAATAAAGAGATAATAGACAAAAAAACAGAATAAGCATAATCACACGAAAAAATTATTAAGATTTAATCATTCTAAAGAAGTAACTGAAAAATGAAAGGATATTCTGTTTTACGGACAAATCTAACCAAACGTAAAATAAAATGGCGGAAAGTGCCACGGATTCATTCCGGGCTCGGAATCCCAGACATGTGTTATGCTTGAAAACAACTCGGTGATTTGAACTTATTTTGTTTTTGATTTTTGAAAACTGAAAGAAACAAAAACTATCCAGATATTCGCTGGGTAAAAATATAAATGTAGACGAGATTCTTGGATTCAGAGGAAAGCGTGAGCAAAGGTCAAGAAAGCACGACAAAAACGCTGCTGTCGAAAGTTGTCCGTAAAACCTTGGGTTTTTACAACCTCGTTTAATCGCTTGTATTTTGGGGTGACTCCTTGTGATCGACCGTTTCAAATCCAGCCCTTCTGGCGATGCGAGTTTCGATTTACTCTAGAAGCTGTCTTGTGATAATTTCTTTCACGCACACAACATGCAAATTTATGTGATCATTGCGCTGTTATTAACGAAAGGAAGAAAATGAGCACCTTTGCTGGTGTCTTTATTTAAGATTTTTGATAATGCTTTATGGTGGCTCATCTCTGTTTTTGATAACCACACCAACCCAACTTTAAAAAGCCAATACTTCACTGTCTCGGGTTGGTCTAGCAAGATTTTTGGCACATTTACATTTACTAGAGACTGAATAATGTTTCCAAATATGTAGATTTCATTGGCATCGGTGTTACCATAGCAACGAAACGATGACGTCATGGTTTCTGAAAATTCACGTTTTTCTCGACATCGAGACCTAAACTTTTAAAACGAATCAACGTCCCTTGTAGTATACATGTAGATCTTCAACACTGCAAAGTTTGAAAAAATTCTATGAGAGCGTTTTTGAAAAAAACGAGTTGAATATTTTGCAGTCAAAATTTAAAAGTTCGACTCAGTATCTGTTAGTTCGTTGATTCCAGCGACTTCCTGCAGATTGATACAATGTCCTTTCCATGCTTTACACTTTTGGCATAGAACATCATTTCTGAAAGGTTTCGTCAAGTTTGCTTCACTAGATCTCTCTCTATGAACTCAAAAGTAATGTCTTTAATATTCACATTTTTCTCATAGAAGGATCGTCTTTGATATGGGAGCATCTATGTAAAACCTAGTCGATAGAATTTTTTTAAAATCTCTGGATCGAAAGAATAACATGTTATGTGCTTTCCCTGAAAATTTCAAAGGTATTGAACTATTTTAAGAGCGCGAAATAATTATAAAAATATAGGGTACCTTTGCATTTGTTACGGAAAGTTTCGTTATCAGATTTTTTGTTGACAGCTGGTTTATTTCAGAAGTTTCCCTTTTGTCTATATTCTACATATTTGTGTGCTATGGAATTGTTGTATTCTGTCAATAACTGTGTCCTTTTAATTGCATTTAAGCTAACCAACAATGAACGAATTGAATCTACATGAAACTCCTAAACAGCTTCGCGTTCCACGTGTAATCCCCTCGTTCCGCTCCAGTGCAATTACGTATAGGGTCACATGACCGACACAACAGGAATCAGCTACCTGCCATTTCTTTGTTGTACTCCTCCAACATGGCCGCCGTGACGTCACGTGAACACACTCTATTTTGTTCTTCTGCCTGATCAATACAAAAACAAATCGCTAATTTCCCCTGCATTCAAATAGAAATTTAAGTTTTGCATTTTTTACAATGAAAAGACAAGCCAATCGAACGATTGCACGCACTGAAGCAGCCATCCTGTGCGTGGTCGCAAATATTTGAAAATTTAAATTGTAAATTATACATAACAAATTGGCGGAAAAAATCCGTGAGCTGCGTGGCACTTGTACTAATAAGGTGGATTTCCTCTGTCGCGTAATGTATGAACGACTTGCGTAAACGTTTACGCAAGTTTTCCATACATCGTCTCTAATTTTAATTTACGCACGTAAAAATTTACGCGACAGTGGAAATCCACCCCCACGAAAAATTGTTAGTGAACGTTTTCAACTGAAATCAACGGAAATCCACTGTTGAAGGGTATGCCCGAAACGTCTGGCCTGTGAAGTTAAATATGGCGCTTTTTATTCCTTAGGGAGAACGCCGTCTCTGGACGATTTCCATACACTTTCAGGACTTTAACTACCTTCGCTTAGCGTACGGAAAATGACCAAGCTTCAATATGGGAGTGCTTTCACATCGGGAGAGCCGGTACCGAAGCACAAATCTTTGCACCAAGGACTGTTATTAATCTTGACGAACGGTTCAAGCACGTGTTTCCACGAACTGAAGATGGAACCATGGGGTTTGCCTCGGTGTAAAAATCTGTGACTTTTTTCTATGTTTTTGATCTTTTGTGTTTCTTTTCTATATTGTTTCTAGGTTCTTTGTTGTCTTGTTCGTTCTTTGTTTTACGTCCTTCTTGAGTTTCTGACACTTGGTTTGAATTCTCTACAAAAGTGTTATGGTCACGTGACCATGACCAGCTGTGTTGTAACAACATTCGTTTTGCTGGTTTGTGCCTGCATTATAAGACCCTCCCCCTCCTCCACAGACGTTTTTACCATTATTTCCACTGCTTCCACCAGAGAACCCGCCGCCCCCGCCTCCACCACCACCATCACCTGAACCACCATTACCACCTCCACCACCACCAAATCCTCCGTCAACATCGTTGACCCTGGCTCTTCCACCCACTCCTCCCTGAAGAAATCCCTTGCCGCCTTCTCCACCCCTTCCTTTGGTGCCATTGAAGTTCATTCCACTTCTTCCGCTGGAGTAAAAACCGCCACCGCCACCACCTAAAATAAGAGAAAATTTAACTCATTACCAGAAGCTATGGTTTCATGCGTTTTAATGACAGTTCTTATTGTCGTGTAAGCACCATTTTACGTGGTCTAAATATGTTGCCATTTACTCCAGTGGGACAGTAGTAATTATTATCATGTTAGTACAACCAGAAACCCTGGTGCAACATATAATGGATTGACTCACTGAATACAAGTTTGTACATTTCCTTATCTCCAGACTAAGGTACACAGCTCCAGCCTAGTAGTTATCTCGTTCCACATTGCATTTGGAATAGTCAGCCCTGAGATAGGCATAGGGGGATACTGGCAGAAACTAGGTCGAAACAACTGCCCACTGCTAGGCTTGTAATAGATAATTATCATTATTACTCATGTTTTAAAATGATAATTATATAAAGTATTTTTAATGGGCCTAATCATGTCTCCTTTAATAACTGCTGAAGTGAAAATATTCACGAAATTGTACTCTTACCCGAAGAATCATCATCAGCAGTTTGTGCGCCATGTCCATTGCTCCCCCCTGACCATGATCCTTGCCCAGGATTTCCTGTTGTATTCGTGCTCGCATCACATCCTGCATGTCTTGACTTTAAGTCTTCTATACCTCCTCCGCCTCCCGCTATTATCAAAGACGTGTTGCTTCCTCGCACAACAAATGTACCTCCACCGCCTCCGGAACTCCAACTTTCGTTGTTGATTCCCCCTTCCTGACCAACAAGTATTTGAATGATTTCACCTTTGTATAAACTGAAGGTTCCAATCATTTGTGCTGCTCTCCCTCGGTAGTGAGCACTGTTCTTTCCTATATCGTATCCCCCAGCTGCTCCTATCGCTTCTATTCGGTAATCACCAGTGTACGGCACAGTCCACTGTTGAATACCGCTGGACAGTGTAACTTGACCGTCATGATCCTGGCCTGTGTAGTGACTGCCAAGTGAGGTTGGACCAGATCTTCCACTTGCGTTGAGATTTGTGAAGACAACATTGAACACTGAGTAATAAAACAAGCAAAGTTAAATGCAACCTTTTGACCACCTCGCCTTAATTATCTTTGCAGATATTCGATGGTTAACATATAAACACGGAGCAAACAAGTTTCCATGGCTCGTGAGAATGCTTGAGTACTTGAACATACTGGAGAACATATTACACGAACCTTTAAAGTTTTTTATGCACTTATTACGTTCCAAAATTATCTCTCACTCACAAAAGAAACATGAGGGAAAACTGTTTCAATATTCCTATGAAATTAAGATCCTTAAGATCTGTGCGCAGCAAAATCTTAGTAAGCAAATCTGTTCTCTTAGTCTGTAGCTAGAAATGTCTTCACGCCGGCCGAATCGCATGTAATAATGAAGCTAGCTAAAAGTGGTTTTAACGTTTAAAAATATTTCACTTGAGGAAATGATGTATGACAATGACGTTTTTCTTTTCCTGGGAAAACCCCTTCCTTAAATTTTGTCGAAGTAATTTGCTTGGACGCCGGCTCTACAGAATTAAACAACCGATTTCACGTGGAACTTAATAATTTCACAGAACCCTAACACTTTCGTCAACACGACACTTTCGCCCCTTGGCAGGGACGAAACGACAAGCGCTGCGTCAGACTAGCCACGAACAATGATTATCACAAGTAATTGTCAACTTTTATTGTTAATTATCTCGTGAATTTGTGCTGTGGAGAATCCTTATGCGATATAAGGCGAGATTGCTGTCATCATTTTGTTAGCGAACGGGACTTTGAGCGCGATGCTCAACGAGTTTGCAAAGCAGAAAGGTCTCTGAAGAGTCCCTTGGCAGGGACGAAACGACAAGCGATGCGTCAGATTAGCCACGAACAATGATTATCACAAGTAATTGTTAACTTTTATTGTTAACACTAAAGTCGAACGTTTATTGCAGAAACGAGAACCACAAGATGTGCCTTATCGAGGGAAACAGAGCCGGTAGTTTAAAATATAAGCGCATGATATAGTTACCAGCACAATTGATTCCATCGCCACCAAATCCAGGCTTGCAGGTGCAGTTGAAGGATCCATTTGTGTTAGTACATGTGGCATTCAGACTGCAGTTGGCACATTCATCGATATCTAAATAAAGATAACGATTTGCAGATATTTAGTTTTTGTTGTACTTATAATTAAAAAAAACATCTACTTATTTATGAATCTTTCGGAAATAGAAACATTTTAAACTTGCCAGTTTCGCAATTCGTCCCATTGTATCCTGGCGTGCAAAGGCACACATGACTGTTCTTTTCATAAAGTGCTACACAAGTTCCGTTGTTGAGGCATGGCTCTCTCATGCATGGAGACTACAAGAGAAAACTCGTTTCTGTCAGATCATGGAAGCAAACAAGAAATCATATACATACTCGTGAAAAAGGTTGTTGTTGTTCATCGTGGTATAAAGTACAGTTATTAAGGTGTGAGACACGGAGACATTGTCCTTGACAATTAACGGTCGAGGTATAATCCCCTCCCAGCTACAAAATCGCCCACTTCCCCCCCTGAAGGTAATCTCCCGAAGCGAAGTCTGGAGCAATTCCTTGATGTAGACGTGCATGATATCTTTCATCAATTTTCTTGAACAGTTGACTGATTATTAAGTATGAGATCATCAATGTAAATTAACAGCCGTAGCCATTTCGAAAAAGCTGACGTTTAAAGCGTTAACCCCTCCACGAAGTATAAATCTAAATGCAGCATTTTCTAGTATCAAGGTGGTTCGACACCGGCTTTATATCCGACCACCGTCAACAAATTAGAGATAGATATGACGTGTATTTTTTCAAAAACTAGTTTATTTATACAGTTATTAATCCCCTGTCTGATTGGTAATTGATGTTGTTTGAATTGCTGGAAGCGAGATATTATTTTTAAGATATGAAAGGTGGGAAGTAGTACCTTTCTGCCTGTTTTGTTTTGTGACTTCGTACATGCTTTATACTGATACATTCAAATAAGCACTACTTACTGCAATACTGAAGTGATGATAAAACTCGCTCTTGACCAACTTGCCCGAGTTGTTGTACTTATCAGATGGAAGCAGCTCACATAAGATTCTTCCGTTGATGCCAGGGAATACAGCCAGGTTAAATGAGAAACAAGACGGTATTTCGACACACGCGAACCCACACTCGACACCTTCCTCTACATAGTCTACACCAATGCTTGTAATGTTTAGATGCGAAAATTTATTGGCCTTATAGTTTGCAAAGCGGACATCATTGTGAACTCCTCGGCTGATACTTTGACCGCGTGCATCTATAACTTTTGGATTACCTGTTTTTATCAGCCATAAAAGAAATATAATCAATAAAAGGTAATTATAATATAAAAAAGACTAAGACGAAATTGGTGCCAAAAAGTTGTAAATATAAAAAAGGGATTTTATAAGATGGTGCAAGAGCTAGCATTTCGCTTATATATTTTCTGTGTTACGTTTTTGTTTTCCTTTCGCGTAATTAGTGTTTTTGTATTTTTGTCTTTGTTGTACTTGTCAGTTTTATTAAAGTTAGCATACCATATATAATGTGTTGCATGCAAATCTAGTTCAGTTCAGTTTACGGGTCAAGGTTCGCGATGCGACGTGCAAATAAGCGCTGTGTTTGAAAGTCCTGCTCAAAATCCGTCGGGAAAGCTAGCTAGGAGAAGCGCACTCAGCCAATTAGAAACGAGAAATCTTCCTGCACGTACAATCAGGATCAAGTAATTTTGCCCCGGGCAATTACCAAAATTAACGAAAAATGCCCTCGGTCTCAGCCAATCATTCATTAATTTTTCCCTGTATGTCATTATACGCATGATGCGGGGTATTCCACAGTCAATTAGTTTCGATTTCTTCTTCAATCCATCAGTGAAAAACATTCGACTTCAGAAAGTGGAGTTTCGCCCCTTTTTACTAAATTCCAGTCATTCTTCTTCATGCACGACCAGTATTTTTGAAATGTGAATCGAATTCTCAAATCTACTTGTCAGGTTTGAAAATATTATTCCGAGATTTTTGAATTTTTCCAGGAGCCATAATCGATTATAATCGATTTTTCATTTCGTCAGTTTTACAAAGTAGCAATTCTACTAAGGTATTTGAATTTTTCGATTTGTTTGACGATACCGTTTTGGAGTAACACCCTGCAATTCCCAACTTCAGAGAATGTCCCGCGAAACCTTCGACATTTTGGCTCAAATGTCAAAATTTGAATAGAACATTCAAATTGCCAAATTGGGGTCGCGCGTGAAAGAGATCGGATGTCCATCAGGAGAATAGACCTTATCACGATATTCGACGCCATCTTGACTGGTAGGCAAAGCGGACAGAAATAAAAGTATTTCTATGGGAATCTATTGCTAAATACCGCCAGTCCCCATCACTCACTTGCCCAGATATGCTCATAAATGAACGGCCCATAGATTTATTTGTCCTCTTATTTAATGTGAGACCCCTGACTTGTTGTGCGGACGTCGCCAAAATACAAAATATCACAATTTCTGCATGTAAATGTGACCAGCCACAAAGCTTGGAAAAATAAGTGACAACCGAATGAAAGGTATACTGTAGTTCTAATTTTCTTTTATTTTACTTCACCATGGCGACAGTGTGTTTCGGACTATTTTCGCTTATTTTTTTGAGAAGGTATATTTGGTCTTGATGTATTTTAGTGAAAATACAGCTAATTGCTTTAAAAGTCAGTTAACTCGAACGAAAGTACCATAAACTTTACTGGAAGTTAAAGACGAACGTGAAATTTATCGCGATCGGAAACGGCTTATCGTACCCTAAAGCGGAAGTTCTTGTTAAATAGCTATTTACTTGATTACTTGTTAGTGCGAAGAAAACTGGATTTTCATCAGATCATTTTAGAAATGGCAAGCATGATTACAGTTGAATTAAAACTTGTTTGAAACAAATGATCAGATCAAGAGAACGTCCTCCAAGGATTCCTGAGTTTTTGACTAACAGCAGTTGGAGCTGAAATGATTCCGTGAGTCAGTTTGGCGGAGAAAGTTAAAAGACATTAATTTTAGTATTTCATTTTCAAGTAGCGATCATGTTTGAGCTCACTATTCGATTGAATAGTTGCAAGGAACATTTATCACAGACATATTATAGATGTATAGACCATGACCAGCTTGTACAGAAGACGCCATTATACACCAGTTGTATCTTGAGAAGGCACAAAAGCCAAATTTTATATCACAGTATTTTTCACTCATTATAAGGAAAATGTGATCCATGCACGTTAAGAGCAGACGGGCCGGACGTAGGATTATACCCAAAGGATTTCAATTTTTTTATAGCTAGTCGGAAAGCTATTTTCATTGAAAACTTTAACTTGGTCAGGGTTTAGGTACACAAATGGCAAATTTCTTACCCGGAAGGTTCGCAACGGTTGGATAGTGAAACCAGCCTCCCCAAAGAACAGCTACCAACAGTAAACGAAGCGCAAGCACGGGACGACCAGTCATTCCTTCTCTTGAAGTTTTTCAGGGCAGTTAAATAGCTATTTTACAATGTAGAACTCTTGAGTTGGTACGGCGCTTAACTGCAGTGCAACGCCCCTAAAATAAAGGGCGTCAGTCGCAGGACACCAACAACTTCTCGCCTGATTAGTAAATGAAAAAGTGGGCGGTGATGTTTATTTGTCACGAGGAAAGTCACTTACCTATGGTAATCAATTATTCATTATAAATACAAATAAAATGGAAGTAATTCTTTTGTGGAAACTTTGACTTAACTTTGACTTAAACCGCATTCGATATAAAAAGTGTTGGCACATTTAAAAAGACTTGTTTTATAATAGAAAAATGTATGTTTTCACCCTGACAAAGTGATAGAAACAGGATTGGACATTTTGTCAAACGATGAATAAATTATATTTTAATTTGCTGCGCTATATATGGGTTTAATTAGCGACGGATCTTATGTCGAGTTATTGACAGTTTTGTCATGCTTTTTATCTTTAATTAGTCTTCCATTACAGGTGATTTATACTCACCAATTCATCTGTGGCTTCATATTAACAAAATTTAAAGGAGTTTCAAAACGAAAACTATTATAAACTGTCCCGGTAATTATAAAAAGAAATACGGATTTTACTCATCAACTTATTTGTGGCTAATAGAGGACAGAGGAATTCTAAATTTACAAATTCAACGGATTCTAATCTTCCACAATAGTACATTACTTTTTTTCTGTCAAGATGACTTTTTTCCAAGTTTTATTTGAATTCTTTATTAACTTCACGGAAATAACAGAACCATCTACAGTCAGGGTTTTGAGAGGCATTGCTACATATGATGTGATATTATATTGTGAAAGCAGTTAAAAATAACAGACTGATGTAAATTTCTTAATTTGCGAGTTTTTCTCATAACGCGAATTTTTGTAAAGAGCGGATAGAAATATTTTTCATTTACACATTTTCCTGTTAAAACTAGGTCGATGGTGATTTTGTGCCTATTAACGCGAATTTTAGTTATATGCGTAAATAAAACGGCCAAAAAAAAAATAAATGAAAACTGCAGCAGATGCATACCATCCATGCATCTATTTTCCATATTATATTCTACGCATACACATAATGCCCGCATGACAGACTCTGCCTTGCGGGCATTCAGTATGCGTTCTGAGTAAATTGACACGCTTTTAATGATGAGGCAAATTGCCAAATTGTTTTCTTTTGTTTATGCAGGCTGTATGTACAGAGCTATATGCTAAAAAGAGATGATGGTCGGTTCTGTGAGGAAAAATAAAATTTGAAAGGAAACCTTGCAACAAAGAAAAATTTGACTGAAGTTAGACCAGATCTTCTATTTTGAAACTATAACTTAAAGGTCCCATAACAAATTAAACAACTGAATAAGACTGTTAAAAGTTTCAATGGTTAATGTTTAATGCATTAATTTTCATTCCGGATATGTCACAGCCATGTTTTATATTCAAAGCGTTTTAAAAATAGAGACTATTAACTTTCTTTTATTCCCTGATTATCAATACAGCAGGTTCTTTGGGGCTCACATGATGTCTTTCCGCGATTTATGGGCTCTTATTTTAAAAGCTACTACAGTTATCCATATATATCCACGCCATTTTTGGAATTTGGAATTAAAAAAGACATGGTTCGAATCCAAGGACATTCCTCACAGTGAAGCGTATAACTTCTGGTAATCAATTGTTTGGTAAAAGAGATTGGCTTTACAATTTAAGCGCAAAAAACTGCGATAAAATGAAAAAACTTCAGCTTAACACCAATGCAGCTGCGTTACGATAATAACAGATGTGGACACAGGTTGTTATATTTCTCGCTAGCTCATGGAAAATTATAAAGCGACAAAATCCCAATTACCTTTGGAAACTTTAAACTGCCTGCTTTCTCTATGAAGTGATACAGAAAAAAAACATAACTTCACATTCGATATTACGAGTCTTTACCCAATTCTCCTTCTTTCAGATAATGCCCAAGTGACATTTTCGCTTTCCTGAGTTAGTTTAAACCACAATGTATATCTGGCACAGTAAGTTATGCCTCAAACCACGATTGATATATGCCGAGGTTGGTAACAGCCCTGTCGGCCTTTTTGTGTAATTAATTAGTCTTTCTTCACAGGGGATGTTGATAACAGGCAAAGGAATATTGTATTAATAAATTTGAAAGAAGTTCATAAAAATTAAAGCCAGACAAGGCGCCCATAATTATGCAAAAAGGATGCTGAGTATATTTTGTCAAGGCAAAAATGTTGGCGGAAGAAAACTGACATCCAAAAAGGCTAATTCCTCGATTGTGATATTTATTGTATCTCTTTTTTCAGATCTGGAATAAATATTTTGTTTAACTTCCTTAACGGCAACTCATCGGAACTTATCAAGCGTCAGTTTCTTCTTTAATGTCTGGTGTTATGAAATTAAGGCGAGAGCTCTTATTGCGTCCTTATTAAAGGAGCTACATCAGGATATTTTAAGTTATTCCTTCGACAACCTAAATTGCCTTTTAAATTAATGAAACCTAAAAATAATAGTTTGCACACCAAATGAGTGACACTAAACCAAAAAGGAACAAGGCTGGCTGAGGATGGGGAAGATTGAAACGGTTGAAAATGACGATTTTGAAAAATCTAGGCTAAATTTTTCAACAAATTCTAGTGAAACCGCTGAACAAAAAATGGTGTATTTTGTTTTTAATTCTATTGTTTCAAGTGGTTATTATGGTACGTAAGGATGCGAATTTGTAATCCATTCTCAGCAAGGATTCGCGGGCGCCTTTGATGCACCATGATCCAGATTACTGATCCTGATCCGGATCACCCTAAAGGAACGCACCTTTAGTTCCGTAAATAAGAAAAGTTTAGCCTGGACGCACCGCGTGAAGCCAGCCATATTGTCGCCTTGTTATGATAGAGAGAAACTTTATATTCTTTCTATTTTTTGTGAGCAAATGTCCAAAGCTATAAAAGAAAGATGATAGTTTGTTGAGTTCGCCGAGGAAGAATTAGAAGTTCTCCTCCAAATGTAAACAGTTTGAAAGGAAAATAGAATTCTTGCTCGGGAGACAAACTGTACATCTAATTACAAAACACCGTTAAGTAAGACAATATCACTGTAAACAACATAGAATCTTCTTTATACGTCCAACAAACGAATCTATCGACCAAGGCTCCACAGAGATGTCGATTAAGCTTAGAACAAGCGTCGATCGCGATCGGGGTAACGATCGACACTCGACCGCCGATGGCTTCAGTGCAAGTTATTTATTGTTTTTATTTTAAAACAGACTGAGAATATTAACATCCTCTTAGAGCGAATGGGCCTTACTGGACATTTCGGAGTTGCGCAGCGAACTGGGACGAGTTTCAGACTAAAACAATCGATAAACTGACACCACCACACAAAAGATCTTACTTGTTTTCCTGTCAAGCTATTCGGAAGTTCTTGGTGGCGAAAACCGGAAGTGACGTTGAATTTTTTTGTGGCTGACCGATATGTAAATAACATCACTTTATGGTCAACTGACAGCTGGCTAGTATGTCAACTATATATCACAAAACTATATTGCGGTCGCAGATGTAGAACTCAACGGAGTAACAGATTTTGGAAGTAAGCCAAGACCGCGATTAATGTTTCCATCAGATAGCAGGCTCAAAATGTGTTTTTTTTTTTACAAATTCTGACTTTCGCCTTACCCCGGGATGAATATCTAGGATCGATGGCTTGAGATGCAACATGTGGGGATCACTTGACGCTACAAGCTCCTCTGAACATGTTTCTAGAAATATGTCCTTTGAAAAGTATAAGCCCCCGGTATTATCATTTAAAAAAATTGATCTAGTCACGTGATCGTTGACGTCAAACCATCTACTTCACTACGATGTTTAGCTTGCTGTCTTGCCTGTGGTTACCAAATTTGGCTGTTGGCTTACATCAAACGGAAATAGTTGATCATGAAACGGTAATAGTAGATTTTGATCTAGTTATGTGATTTATGATTTTGTTTCAAAATTTATTACATTTTGCATCAATTATTACATTTTTCGGGGTAACGCTGTCTCTCATGATATATTACGTATGTAATTAAAATAAACTACATAATATTCAGTTAGAAATATGTACACATCAATCTGGTTCCTAGGTCTCTCTTAATTTAACCGATCGGTGGCGTCTCTAGAAGGAAGTTGATTCAACAGAGTGTTTTCGCTCACGTGACTAGCATCCATATTGCTTTACTGAAACAAAAGGAAGAATTTGCATGAAAATTCAATTCCCAAAAGACTCGTTCACTCGTCCAACATGGCTGCCATTTCTTTGTTGTACTCCTCCAACATGGCCACCGTGACGTCACGCGAACACACTCTATTTTGTTCTTCTGCCTGATCAATACAAAAACAAATCGCTAATTTCCCCTGCATTCAAATAGAAATTTAAGTTTTGCACTTTTTACAATGAAAAGACAAGCCAATCGAACGATTGCACGCACTGAAGCAGCCATCCTGTGCGTGGTCGCAAATATTTGAAAATTTAAATTGTAAATTATACATAACAAATTGGAGGAAAAAAATCCGTGAGCTGCGTGGCACTTGTACTAATAAAGGTGGATTCCACTGTCGCGTAATTTTTTACGCGCGTTCACGTTCGTAAAAAAAATTTAGAGACAATATATGAACGACTTGCGTAAACGTTTACGCAAGTTTTCGATACATCGTCTCTAATTTTAATTTACGCACGTAAAAATTTACGCGACAGTGGAAATCCACCCCCACGAAAAATTGTTAGTGAACGTTTTCAACTGAAATCAACGGACATCCACTGTTGAAGGGTATGCCCGAAACGTCTGGCCTGTAGAGTTAAATATGGCGCTTTTTATTCCTTAGGGAGAACGTCTCTGGACGATTTCCATACACTTTCAGGGCTTTAACTACTTTCGCTTAGCGCACGGAAAATGACCAAGCTTCAATATGGGAGTGCTTTCACATCGAGAGAGCCGGTACCGAAGCACAAATCTTTGCACCAAGGACTGTTATTAATCTTGACGAACGGTTCAAGCACGTGCTTCCACGGACTGAAGATGGAACCATGGGGTTTGCCTCGGTGTAAAAAAAAGTGCCTTTTTTCTATGTTGTTGATCTTTTGTGTTTCTGTTCTATATTGTTTCTAGGTTCTTTGTTGTCTTGTTCGTTCTTTGTTTTACGTCCTTCTTGATTTTCTGACACTTGGTTTGAATTCTCTACAAAAGTGTAATGGTCACGTGACCATGACCAGCTGTGTTGTAACAACATTCGTTTTGCTGGTTTGTGCCTGCATTATAAGACCCTCCCCCTCCCCCACAGACGTCATGAGCATTATTTCCACTGCTTCCACCAGAGAACCCGCCGCCCCCGCCTCCACCACCACCACCACCTGAACCACCATTACCACCTCCACCACCACCAAATCCTCCGTCAACATCGTTGACCCTGGCTCTTCCACCCACTCCTCCCTGAAGAAATCCCTTGCCACCTTCTCCACCCCATCCGTTGGTACCATTGAAGTTCATTCCACTTCTTCCGCTGGAGTAAAACCCGCCACCGCCACCACCTAAAATAAGAGAAAATTTAACTCATTACCAGAAGCTATGGTTTCATGCGTTTTAATGACAGTTCTTATTGTCGTGTAAGCACCATTTTACGTGGTCTAAATATGTTGCCATTTACTCCAGTGGGACAGTAGTAATTATTATCATGTTAGTACAACCAGAAACCCTGGTGCAACATATAATGGATTGACTCACTGAATACAAGTTTGTACATTTGCTTATCTCCAGACTAAGGTACACAGCTCCAGCCTAGTAGTTATCTCGTTCCACATTGCATTTGGAATATTCAGCCCTGAGATAGGCATAGGGGGATACTGGCAGAAACTAGGTCGAAACAACTGCCCACTGCTAGGCTTGTAATAGATAATTATCATTATTACTCATGTTTTAAAATGATAATTATATAAAGTATTTTTAATGGACCTAATCATGTCTCCTTTAATAACTGCTGAAGTGAAAATATAAACCAAATTGTACTCTTACCCGAACAATCATCGTCAGCAATCTGGGCGCCATGTCCATTGCTCCCCCCTGGCCATGATCCGTTTCCAGGATTTCCTGTTGTATTCGTGCTCGCATCACATCCTGCATGTCTTGACTTTAAGTAATCTAAACCTCCTCCGCCTCCCGCTATTATCAAAGACGTGTTGCTTCCTCGCACAACAAATGTACCTCCACCGCCTCCGGAAGTCCAACTTTCGTTGTTGATTCCCCCTTCCTGACCAACAAGTATTTGAATGATTTCACCTTTGTATAAACTGAAGGTTCCAATCATTTGTGCTCCTCTCCCTCGGTAGTGAGCACTGTTCTTTCCTTTATCGTATCCCCCAGCTGCTCCTACTGCTTCAATTCGGTAGTGACCAGTGTACGGCACAGTCCACTGTTGAATACCACTGGACACTGTAACTTGACCGTCATGATCCTGATCTGTGTAGTGACTGCCAAGTGAGGTTGGACCAGATCTTCCACTTGCGTTGAGATTTGTGAAGACAGCATTGAACCCTATAAAAGGAAACTTACTCAATAAAGGTAAAATAAATATCAATTTTCCTAAGAAAACATTTTTGTTTAGTATGATCTATGCGGATAAAAATCTTAAAAATCTGGTCTGTTAGAAATTCCCCCGCCCACTGAACTTTAAACGCACAAATACCAAACATTATTGCCATAATTATTATCACTATCGCTATCACTACCATCGCCGCCTTCGCCGTCGTCCTCGTCCTCGTACTAGTACTCGTACTAATCATCGCCGTCGTCGTTATCTTTATCGTTATCGTTTTTTCGATATGATTATTATAACAATAACTTAACTTGTTTCTTGGTAAAACCCTTGCTTACGAATGCTGCCTTCTTGATCTGTCGACGCGTACAGTATATTTGTAGTTATTTCGGAAATAGATCGCCTTTAGTTCACGTGGTACTAATTTAAAACAACACTGAAGGTGAACATTTAGCACAAAAATCACCACTGCAAGATGTGCCTCATCGATGAAAACAGAGCCTGCCGTTTAAGTGATTATAGTTACCAACACAATGATTTGTAGATAATTAGGTCTTATTTTTACTTAGATTTAAACAAAGGTATACTTGATTGTTTCAAACAACGCAAACTGAAGTTGAACGTTTAGAGCTGAAAACAGCAGTACGCATTTCCAGGTAATTTAGTATTTCCTCTTAACATGAATAATGGCGAATGTACCGACATTCCATGCATAATTTCTAGATTACAGTATTTAGCTTTGGCACTTTGGCTGTGACGTTTGCTTCCAGTTTGTCGCAAACGGACTCGCAATCGCAAGCGATCTAGTGAAAATCAAACCTTCGGAGTCGTAACAGTCGTACCTTACGGCTCCGCTTATGGCTCTGACTTTGGCTCCGTCGCTAGTGAAAACCAGGCTTTTGTCTTAGGTTTTAATCTCCTTTGAGATTGAAGTTCAAGAATACTCTAAGGAAATAACTTTGAAGGGTTGATAGTTTGCTTCTTTGTCCTTAGTTATTCCTGTGAAGGGCATGTCCAAATGACACCATGCGATAACTACATTTCTTTCCCTTAGGGTGTTAGTGATACGGTTATTCAGTTTGTTATCCATGGTCTAAGAATAGGTGCAACAATGTCACATCAAATAGTTATCCTTGTGTTTAATAACCTTCCTAGCATACAATCACAGATCAGAACCGACAGGACTCCGCCCCGCCCACCCCACCCACAGGAAGTAAATTCTATTGAATATTCTCAAGAAGTGAAGGGAATCTATGAATTAACACTACTTCGTAAGCCTGAGGCAACTAGATTACGGTAATTATAGAATATTTGAAACGTAACACAATAACGATTTATTTTTTGCCCATATAATGTCACTTCGAAGGCACAAGTAAACATGTTGATTATGCTGCTGGATTAAATGACAGTGGAGATGTTAAACTTCTAGAAAGGAGCAGACTAGCAACAATTTTTATGAAAATAACGACACATTTGAAACTACGTTTGCAAGACATGTTTCGGTCGTTCAACGACCATCTTCAGTTGAAAGTAGAATTAATTTGAAGTTACATTTGAATTTATAATATAATGCTAAACAAAGATAACTAACAAGTGTGAAATAAATTGGGAACCTAACAAAATAGCCAAAAGTAACAAAAGAATGTACAATAGTAACATGCTGATTAGAACGAGAGAGTTAAATTAACATGGTATAATTGCTTGTTTAAAGAAGGTTGCTCCCAGGAGATATGTAACGCTTCTTTTATCTTGACCTGGAATTTTGTGGTCGCATGGTCTATAACTTTGAAACATTCAGTAGAGCAGGATTTGTGGCATGCCTCAGATTGTTGAAGGTGTTGAAAGATATGTGAGGTCC
>OX393573.1:11987892-12030914 GCA_947652115.1 Blastomussa wellsi
CAAAAAATAAATCGTTATTGTATTACGTTTCAAATATTCTATAATTACCGTAATCTAGTTGCCTCAGGCTTACGAAGTAGTGTTAATTCATAGATTCCCTTCACTTCTTGAGAATATTCAATAGAATTTACTTCCTGTGGGTGGGGTGGGGCGGGGCGGAGTCCTGTCGGTTCTGATCTGTGATTGTATGCTAAGAAGGTTATTAAACACAAGGATAACTATTTGATGTGACATTGTTGCACCTATTCTTAGACCCATGGATAACAAACTGAATAACCGTAATCACTAACACCCTAAGGGAAAAGAAATGTAGTTATCGCATGGTGTCATTTGGACATGCCCTTCACAGGAATAACTAAGGACAAAGAAGCAAACTATCAACCCTTCAAAGTTATTTCCTTAGAGTATTCTTGAACTTCAATCTCAAAGGAGATTAAAACCTAAGACAAAAGCCTGGTTTTCACTAGCGACGGAGCCAAAGTCAGAGCCATAAGCGGAGCCGTAAGGGTGCTTACGACTGTTACGACTCCGAAGGTTTGATTTTCACTAGATCGCTTGCGATTGCGAGTCCGTTTGCGACAAACTGGAAGCAAACGTCACAGCCAAAGTGCCAAAGCTAAATACTGTAATCTAGAAATTATGCATGGAATGTCGGTACATTCGCCATTATTCATGTTAAGAGAAATACTAAATTACCTGGAAATGCGTACTGCTGTTTTCAGCTCTAAACGTTCAACTTCAGTTTGCGTTGTTTGAAACAATCAAGTATACCTTTGTTTAAATCTAAGTAAAAATAAGACCTAATTATCTACAAATCATTGTGTTGGTAACTATAATCACTTAAACGGCAGGCTCTGTTTTCATCGATGAGGCACATCTTGCAGTGGTGATTTTTGTGCTAAATGTTCACCTTCAGTGTTGTTTTAAATTAGTACCACGTGAACTAAAGGCGATCTATTTCCGAAATAACTACAAATATACTGTACGCGTCGACAGATCAAGAAGGCAGCATTCGTAAGCAAGGGTTTTACCAAGAAACAAGTTAAGTTATTGTTATAATAATCATATCGAAAAAACGATAACGATAAAGATAACGACGACGGCGATGATTAGTACGAGTACTAGTACGAGGACGAGGACGACGGCGAAGGCGGCGATGGTAGTGATAGCGATAGTGATAATAATTATGGCAATAATGTTTGGTATTTGTGCGTTTAAAGTTCAGTGGGCGGGGGAATTTCTAACAGACCAGATTTTTAAGATTTTTATCCGCATCGATCATACTAAACAAAAATGTTTTCTTAGGAAAATTGATATTTATTTTACCTTTATTGAGTAAGTTTCCTTTTATAGGGTTCAATGCTGTCTTCACAAATCTCAACGCAAGTGGAAGATCTGGTCCAACCTCACTTGGCAGTCACTACACAGATCAGGATCATGACGGTCAAGTTACACTGTCCAGTGGTATTCAACAGTGGACTGTGCCGTACACTGGTCACTACCGAATTGAAGCAGTAGGAGCAGCTGGGGGATACGATAAAGGAAAGAACAGTGCTCACTACCGAGGGAGAGGAGCACAAATGATTGGAACCTTCAGTTTATACAAAGGTGAAATCATTCAAATACTTGTTGGTCAGGAAGGGGGAATCAACAACGAAAGTTGGAGTTCCGGAGGCGGTGGAGGTACATTTGTTGTGCGAGGAAGCAACACGTCTTTGATAAGAGCGGGAGGCGGACGAGGTTTAGATTACTTAAAGTCAAGACATGCAGGATGTGATGCGAGCACGAATACAACAGGAAATCCTGGGCACGGATCATGGTCAGGGGGAAGCAATGGACATGGCGCACAAACTGCCGATGATGATTCTTCGGGTAAGAGTACAATTTCGTGAATATTTTCACTTCAGCAGTTATTAAAGGAGACATGATTAGGTCCATTAAAAATACTTTATATAATTATCATTTTAAAACATCAGTAATAATGATAATTATCTATTACAAGCCTAGCAGTGGGCAGTTGTTTCGACCTAGTTTCTGCCAGTATCCCCCTATGCCTATCTCAGGGCTGAATATTCCAAATGCAATGTGGAACGAGATAACTACTAGGCTGGAGCTGTGTACCTTAGTCTGGAGATAAGCAAATGTACAAACTTGTATTCAGTGAGTCAATCCATTATATGTTGCACCAGGGTTTCTGGTTGTACTAACATGATAATAATTACTACTGTCCCACTGGAGTAAATGACAACATATTTAGACCACGTAAAATGGTGCTTACACGACAATAAGAACTGTCATTAAAACGCATGAAACCATAGCTTCTGGTAATGAGTTAAATTTTATCTTATTTTAGGTGGTGGCGGTGGCGGTTTTTACTCCAGCGGAAGAAGTGGAACGAACTTCAATGGCACCAACGGAACGGGCGGAGAAGGCGGCAAGGGATTTCTTCAGGGAGGAGTGGGTGGAAGAGCCAGGGTCAACGATGTTGACGGAGGATTTGGTGGTGGTGGAGGTGGTAATGGTGGTTCAGGTGATGGTGGTGGTGGTGGCGGTGGCGGCGGGTTCTCTGGTGGAAGCAGTGGAAATAATGGTAACGACGTCTGTGGGGGAGGGGGAGGTTCTTACAATGCAGGCACAAACCAGCAAAACGAATGTTGTAACAACACAGCTGGTAATGGTCACGTGACCATTACACTTTTGTAGAGAATTCAAACCAAGTGTCAGAAACTCAAGAAGGACGTAAAACAAAGAACGAACAAGACAACAAAGAACCTAGAAACAATATAGAACAGAAACACAAAAGATCAAAAACATAGAAAAAAGTCACAGATTTTTACACCGAGGCAAACCCCATGGTTCCATCTTCAGTTCGTGGAAGCACGTGCTTGAACCGTTCGTCAAGATTAATAACAGTCCTTGGTGCAAAGATTTGTGCTTCGGTACCGGCTCTCCCGATGTGAAAGCACTCCCATATTGAAGCTTGGTCATTTTCCGTGCGCTAAGCGAAGGTAGTTAAAGCCCTGAAAGTGTATGGAAATCGTCCAGAGACGTTCTCCCTAAGGAATAAAAAGCGCCATATTTAACTCTACAGGCCAGACGTTTCGGGCATACCCTTCAACAGTGGATTTCCGTTGATTTCAGTTGAAAACGTTCACTAACAATTTTTCGTGGGGGTGGATTTCGGCAAGATTTCCGCACAGCCCCATACATTTATTATGCATGCAGTTCTTTGTTTATTGAAAACAATAGCCGGAACAATAGAGACCCTTTGGGGCTTACGCTCTTTGTTTGAGTCATTTCTTTGTTCGACTAACTTTTCATTTTTTTTCTAAGTCCAAAATAGTTTTAAACTTAGAAAAATTTAACGAAATTTGTCTTGAATCGCGTGAAAAATAGGTTAAATAAATTTAGACTTAGAAAATTTTTAAAATTTAGCTTCTAAAATACGGAAAATCAAAAGGAAATGTTAAATTTTGGGGCGATTTCACGATGTTTTAAAATTAAATACGCATGTAGAAATGGTTTAAAATAGTGATTTAGGCCTTGGGGTTAGCTTTCAAATGTTGTTTGGGTCATCAAGTATTTTATTTAATGATACAATATATGATACGTGAGTAGAGAAGACAGGTCTAATTCCTGTACGTATTCGTAGTCGGAGCTCTCAGCGAAATGAATCCATCCACCATCAATCAATCAATCAATCAGTCAGTCAGTCAGCAGATCACGAACGATGCATACAGTAGTACTTTCAACTTTCAAGGACTTCACGAAGATCGGCGATATGCTTGATTATGTTACCAAAAGGATCCTCTCCATAGTGCTTACGCCACAACCACTCCTTTAGGTAGCTTTCGAAGAGATCTTTATTCCCCACCATGTATTTTCAATGCACTGTGTGTGCGCACCTGTGTCTGGGTCTATGAAGTTTAGGCTGTGGTTAACTATGAGGCGACTATAACCCTCGTCATTGGGGCAATCGTAAGCTTTACACATGTCGGTCATCACGCGTGTTCCAGGCAATATTTGAGCGCGAATGGTGGAGTATCTCAAGAGAGTATCTTTATCCCTGCTCTCTACGAAAAAGTATTATTTCAGGCTTCTCGTGGACAACGCGAGCAGGTTGTGTTCCTTGTACCACTGTATGCACCAGCCGTGTTCTGAGATTATGTAGAACAGCTTGAACAGATTTATGGACGTCAACGACATAACAGTACACAGGAAACGGGAAACGACGACTTTGACGAAGAACGGACGCAACAAGAAAACAGAAGATAACGTAGAAAAATGAAGCAAAATATAGGTTGATAATTAGTGGTTGCACCACTAGTATATTCGAGAAAATGATCGAGAGGGTGAGAAATGCAAACACTTCCTTTTATTTGGTAAGGGAGCCAATGGAAATGTAATATTCTGCATGTTTTCATGCTGGAATTATCAAATAAGAGAATAAAGGATTGTAATGAAAATTTCTCTTTGTCTACAAAAGTAACGAAGAAATAAAATTTAATTTTAAACGTCCATTTTCCAACTGAACCTCGTGGTGTAGTGGTATAGATGATGGACTGGTAATCCGACAACTGTATTGAAGGTAGATGAAGGCCGGGGGTTCGAGGCTTGCTGTGGTAAAAAAAAAAAGACAAAAGGAGAAATATTCTAGGGGAATCTGGACAGAGAAATTCGGAGTAGAAGAGAAGAAAGTAAGAAGAAGGAAAAGGGAGAAAGGGGAAGTGAAAGAGAGAGCAGAGAAGACCATTTTTATTCAAACTGTAAGTAGCAATTAACGATGTATGTATTCAAATCCTTAGGGGATATCTATTGTTTAAAAAGACAATAAAGCGCATGCATAATTAAGCATTCAGCATGCATAATAAATGTATGGGGCTGTGCGGAAATTTTTCCGTGGATTTCCACTGTCGCGTAAATTTTTACGTGCGTAAATTAAAATTAGAGATGATGTATGGAAAACTTGCGTAAACGTTTACGCAAGTCGCTCATACATTGTCTCTAAATTTTTTTACGAACGTGAACACACGTAAAAAATTACGCGACAGTGGAAATCCACCTTATTACTACAAGTGCCACGCAGCTCACGGATTTTTTTCTGCCAATTTGTTATGTATAATTTACAATTTAAATTTTCAAATATTTGCGACCACGCACAGGATGGCTGCTTCAGTGCGTGTAATCGTTCGATTGGCTTGTCTTTTCATTGTAAAAAGTGTAAAACCTAAATTTCAATTTGAATGCAGGGGAAATTAGCGATTTTTTTTTATCTTGATCAGACAAGAACAAAATAGAGTGTGTTCGCGTGACGTCACGGTGGCCATGTTGGAGGAGTACAACAAAGAAATGGCAGCCATGTTGGACGAGTGAACGAGTCTTTTGGGAATTGAATTTTCATGCAAATTCTTCCTTTTGTTTCAGTAAAGCAATATGGATGCTGGTCACGTGAGCGAAAACACTCTATTGAATCAACTTTCTTCTAGACACGCCACCGATCGGTTAAATTAAGAGAGACCTAGGAACCAGATTGATGTGTACATATTTCTAACTGCATATTATCTAGTTTATTTTAATTACATACGTAATATATCATGAGAGACAGCGTTACCCCGAAAAATGTAATAATTGATGCAAAACGTAATAAATTTTGAAACAAAATCATAAATCACATAACTAGATCAAAATCTACTATTACCGTTTTATGATCAACTATTTCCGTTTGATGTAAGTCAACAGCCAAATTTGGCAACCACAGGCAAGACAGCAAGCTAAACATCGTAGTGAAGTAGATGGTTTGACGTCAGCGATCAATCGCGTGACTAGATCAATTTTTTTAATGATAATACCGGGGGTTTATACTTTTTAAAGGACTATTTCTAGAAACAAGTTCAGAGGAGCTTGTGGCGTCAGGTGATCCCCATATGTTGCATCTCAAGCCATCGATCCTATATATTCATCCCGGGGTAAGGCGAAAGTCAGAATGTGTAAAAAAAAAACACATTTTGAGCCTGCTATCTGATGGAAACATTAATCGCGGTCTTGGCTTACTTCCAAAATCTGTTACTCCGTTGAGTTCTACATCTGCGACCGCAATATAGTTTTGTGATATATAGTTGACTAGTTGACATACTAGCCAGCTGTCAGTTGACCATAAAGTGATGTTCATTTACATATCGGTCAGCCACAAAAAAAATTCAACGTCACTTCCGGTTTTCGCCACCAAGAACTTCCCAAAAGCTTGACACGAAAACAAGTAAGGCTTTTGCAGGAAAACGTGAAAGGTAGCTGATTCCATAGCACACAAATATATAGAATATAGACAAAAGGGAAACTTCTGAAATAAACCAGCTGTCAACAAAAAATCTGATAACGAAACTTTCCGTAACAAATGCAAAGGTACCCTATATTTTTATAATTATTTCGCGCTCTTAAAATAGTTCAATACCTTTGAAATTTTCAGGGAAAGCACATAACATGTTATTCTTTCGATCCAGAGATTTTAAAAAAATTCTATCGACTAGGTTTTACATAGATGCTCCCATATCAAAGACGATCCTTCTATGAGAAAAATGTGAATATTAAAGACATTACTTTTGAGTTCATAGAGAGAGATCTGGTGAAGCAAACTTGACGAAACCTTTCAGAAATGGTGTTCTATGCCAAAGGTATAAAGCATGGAAACGACATTGTTTCAATCTGCAGGAAGTCGCTGGAATCAACGAACTAACAGATACTGAGTCGAACTTTTAAATTTTGACTGCAAAATATTCAACTCGTTTTTTTTTTTTTCAAAAACGCTCTCATATAATTTTTTCAAACTTTGCAGTGTTGAAGAGCTACATGTATACTACAAGGGACGTTGATTCGTTTTAAAAGTTTAGATCTCGATGTCGAGAAAAACGTGGATTTTCAGAAACCATGACGTCATCGTTTCGTTGCTATGGTAACACCGATGCCAATGAAATCTACATATTTGGAAACATTATTCAATCTCTAGTAAATGTAAATGTGGCAAAAATCTTGCTAGACCAACCCGAGACAGTGAAGTATTGGCTTTTTAAAGTTGGGTTGGTGTGGTTATCAAAAACAGAGATGAGCCACCATAAAGCGTTATCAAAAATCTTAAATAAAGACACCAGCAAAGGTGCTCATTTTCTTCCTTTCGTTAATAACAGCGCAATGATCACACAAATTTGCATGTTGTGTGCGTGAAAGAAATTATCACAAGACAGCTTCTAGAGTAAATCGAATCTCGCATCGCCAGAAGGACCGGATTTGAAACGGTCGATCACAAGGAGTCACCCCAAAATACAAGCGATTAAACGAGGTTGTAAAAACCCAAGGTTTTACGGACAACTTTCGACAGCAGCGTTTTTGTCGTGCTTTCTTGACCTTTGCTCATGCTTTCCTCTGAATCCAAGAATCTCGTCTACATTTATATTTAAAAGGCATTTTTACCCAGCGAATATCTGGATAGTTTTTGTTTCTTTCAGTTTTCAAAAATCCAAAACAAAATAAGTTCAAATCACCGAGTTGTTTTCAAGCATAACACATGTCTGGGATTCCGAGCCCGGAATGAATCCGTGGCACTTTCCGCCATTTTATTTTACGTTTGGTTAGATTTGTCCGTAAAACAGAATATCCTTTCATTTTTCAGTTACTTCTTTAGAATGATTAAATCTTAATAATTTCTTCGTGTGATTATGCTTATTCTGTTTTTTTGTCTATTATCTCTATATTTCTTTTTCTTTATTCCTTTTTCCTTTTTCTTTTTTTCTTTTTACGTTTTTTGTTTTTGTTTTTTTTTTCGTTTTTCCTTTTTACTCTTTTTTCTATCTTGGCAATAAGCAATTCGTTTTTTGTGTTTCTATTTTCATTTTTCCTTTTTATCTTTTATTGCTGATCTCTTTTTTCTGTCTTCTTCGTTTTGCCAGGAAGTAGTTAATTATGGGAACCAACGGGGCCCCAAGGAGTAGTAGTTCATTGGTGAACACAAATTTAGGTGCCATTTTCCAATGGATTTGGTTGAAGAAGATGAAATTCGTTGTCTTCTATGCGCAGAAATAACACATGGGGATATCGGTATCTGGTTGCATATACGTTGCCGTACTGAGAAACGGGGGCTTGAGCGATAAGAATGCTCTTGAATACTGAAGTGTGCAAGGAATACACAAGCTCAAGGCTCACGAGTTGGCCAACCATAGTTCTACAATGATTATCTGAGGTACGTTACACTTTGATTTTCTGCCTATATTTAATAACTATACTCGAAAATCGCGTGGAATATCGCCTGGTACGACGATAGACGACAGAGTACGAGATCGAGTACGAGTACGAGTCTTGAATTTCAATCCAGTTACATTCCCAGAGCCCTCACTGAGCAGGTATAATGGAGACTATCTGTAGGAGATTGGTGTGTGATGTGAGATGTGATAAACATAAGCACGAGCACTTGGTTTGAAAAGTCGTACTTGTACTCTTATTCCCGTCTGAAGGTCCCTAATTAGTCAAATAGGCAGAAAATTGACGTGTTACCTACCTCAGATACGCATTGTAGAACTATGTATGTTGGCTAAATCGTGAGCCTTGGGCTTGTGTTCTCCTCGCACACTGCAGTATTCCCCTACATTCCTTACGCTCAAGCCCCTATTCTCACTGTATGAAAACGTATCTGTAACCAGGTGATTTCCCCATGCGCTTTTCTTGCCCATACATATCGTAAAATTTGGACTTGAACAAAGAAAGGTACATTTCATCTGATAAACGTATTTCTTAACTGCAAAAGAAACCAAAATTCAAGCTGAACGACAATTAACCATTGGTTAGAAAGAGCCGACAAAAATAGTCCGATAACGAAGCCGATATTTGCATAACCTACTTTGGTGTAATCGACTGCACACGCTTAGTCATCTTCTCACGCATATACCACTGCGCATCCTAAATCTTCCATTTGCGCATAACCACAATTCCTTGCGCTTCTGATCTTACCGCCGACCGGAATTCCTTGCGTTCCGTAAAAAAGTGATTGCAAGCCCCTATAATGTAATCTTATGCCGATTAGAGAGCTGCCTCGCTTGTTCGCTTCATGCTCACTCGCTGCGGCAGCAATGAAAGGCTAAAGCGTGGGAAGGTGGGGGTATCATTAAAAGTATCTTAATGTCATTTGCATTTGAAAAGATTCACCCGCATTAGCCTCCATCGCAAGCACGTTTCAGTTCAATACCAAGAAGATTAATATGGCTTTTTGTCACATTCTCAGACGGAGAGCATTCTCGTCCCCATAGCCCTTTTCGTTCCTCGTAGCCGGTGGGGCCTTGGCACATGAAACGAAGGGCATAGGACATAGGATTAAAAAAAACGATTTTTTTAGTTTCTGGTTGAGAACAAAGAAATCTTAAACGGAATTCAAAATGTTCAGCCTCATACGTTTCCTTTTTTTAATTAAAACTTTAGGAGCAACTTTTCAAACGTTTCACTGGCACGTTAATGAAATATTTACAAAAGAATGCTGTGAAATATGCATATCTAGCGATTACCTTACTGGATCCTGGCCTAGTTCGACATCGTTGGGAGTTGGACTTGCAATTTAGAGGTTCTATACGCTCAAATAATCTTACCATGCCATCGGATGTATTTACTGTTACATTCACGTGTGCCAAGTTCAACTTTACATATATCAAGTAGGTCACTTTATCTGACATCGCAACCCCTTTAAAGGTGTGATATGTTGCTGAATTTAATTGGTCATTATTATACTTGCCACCTGCCTAACTGCAGTCAGCAGTCATTTTTAGACCAAGCAACATTTTGGACTTCACTCTGTTCTGTATGTCCAACCAAATTGCCTATTTAATTTCTATGGTATACCTCTTCTAAGAAACGATTCAAGTGACTCTAAATTAATCAATAGCATGAGCTTGTTTCTGTTCTTGTTTGTTAGTCTGGGACTGATCTAAAACCGATATTATAATATTTACAATGAAAAGATCTCATTCAAAAAAACTAATAAAACAAGATTGAATATGTATACCTGTAAAAGCGACTTTATATTTAAATTTCGATATCGTAAGCGAATCTAGACACGTATTATAAGCAACGCTATCAACATGAGCTTTCGAAATCATATTCAAACCTTCTTTCTCCTGTTTTGTCTTAAGGTTATTTCAAGCTGCTTGGATGGTAAGTTGTCGAACAACTTTTGTAAACTTGGATATTTCGTATTGCTGGTAAAATATGTTTATTTCAATTTAGCTTCCGTTAATACATTTCAAATATTTTGCAAAAAGCAGTTCGAAATATTTTAAATGAATCCCCAGAAGTATATTATTGCTTCTATAATTTTTTAGACTGTGTTGTGAGTGCTTATTGTCCCGTTGAAATTTTTGTCCGTTTTCCAACAATTATTATATTTTTCCATCTTTTAGTAAATCGACCCTGGCAACTGATTTTTTATTTATTTTCCTTTTTTTGTTTTTATTAAGCTCTCCTTCTCCCATTGTCTCTCTCTCTTTCGTCTTGAGAGACTTGAGAGAGAAGGAAACTTCTATTTTAAGAATATTTTATGAAAATATTTTTTATAGGAACTCTTTTGCGGATCGTGAAGAACAATTCTAACAAAGAAGAACCGTTTAAGATTTAGTGGAGAGCAAGTAATACTTCGTATGTTTCAAACATAATACGAACTGGTTGAAAATCATGAAACAAATATTGAGAGAGGTTTTCTTAGTCTCAAATAAACAACAAGGCTTTACTTCCAGGCCACGTTTTTGGAAGCCGTATTTTATCTTTTAATTGACGAAACATTTCCCAATTTAACACCAAACGAGTGGACGCACCCCATATGATCAATTTTCTCTTTGTCGTGTGGCCAAAGCGTTGCTGAATAGCAACTTTACCATCTGCCGCCGTCTTTATATAATCTGTGGCGAATCGCAGTTTTTTTTATAGGCTCACGTTTTCTATATTAGGAACTTGATTACATTAATTTTGTGTTACAGGAATGCAATAAATTTTAGTTTAGATATATTGAATGATAAATTGGTCCTAAGGCTGATAGAAATCTCATAAAGTTCAAAATTTAATGAATGACACTGGCTTTTCTCTAATATTCGGTCCCAATATAATTTATATATTCCTGAAATATATATCTTATTAGACATTTTGTTGTGTAGTATCGCGGAGTATTTTTACGAGTTATGCCGTATTTTGACGAGCCCGTATGGCGAGTCGAAACACAAACAACGAGCAAAAATTCTTAGTGATACTACACAACAAAACGTGTAATAAGAGATTTATTATCTAACACGCCAAATTGGGGTTTACCTCGGTGTAAGAACCTGTGAGTTTTTGCTTTCTTTTTGAGCTTTTTTTCTGTTCTATATTGTTTCGAGGTTCCTTGTTGTCTTTTTTGTTCTTTGCTTTACGTCATTGGTGAGTTTCACAGGTTCTTACAAGCCGAGGATGAACCCCAAATTGTTATGTCCGAGGGGGGGAATTTCTAACCAGGTCTCTGGTGGTATTTGTACTCGTTTTGGGCGTTACTTGTATTCTACGAAGAACAGTTGGATCGGATAATAAATCAAAATTAGTATACAAAACACGCCTAGTGTACATAGAAATGACTTTAGAGAAAATTCACTAAGATTATTCAGAATTACAATTATTTGCATGAATGAATGAAACTTAAGGCAACGTTTCGATATCTACATGACGTCATTTTCAATGTATAAAAGAGGTATTTAAACTGTCGTTAAACAGTCTTTAACATTTATGCAGTGGGACGACAGAAACATTGTAAAATTGCCCATCTTAGCTCACAAGAAACGTTTTACAACGTTGCAATTGCGGGTTCTTTTTCTTGTAAAAAAGTATAGTTTCTGTTAAAACTGCCCCTAAGTTACAAGCTATGAAGCCAATTTATAAATATTTCAAATGTTGACACTGGCGGCCGTAAATAGCTTACATGCCTGCACAAGAATTGTGTACTATATTACAACATGCACTCTCAAATATTTCCAATGATAACACGGCCGGCCGGAAATACCTAGCATGCCTGCAAGACAGTGGTGTATAGCAGAAACAACAATCAATTATATTTCCATCGCTGTGAACGATCTTAGGCCCTGTTTATACGTCGCACATTCGTCACATTTAATTCGGACGAATTTGATTCAAGGACCTGCTGGTAATTAAATTCGACGATTGCGCGACGTATAAATCGAATTACATTCGTCTGATGAATTAAATTCGTCCAAGACGTTGTATCCGTCTGACTAGGACGGATACAATTGCGATAGCGCGTCTTTAATTTAGACGGTCGCACAACAGACGCATCGAATTAAATGCATACATTAATAAAATGTATAGATAATGTATATCCTTTGAGCCCATGGTACATTCGTTCACGTCGCATGCGCAAACAGTTCCTTCGTTCTCACTTTTTCCCGCTCCTTTCGATTCCCGCTTTTCTTCGTAATCTGCGTGTTTCATGCGTTGTTTTAAATTCACCGCTGGTTACCAGATAAATTCTGAAGGCTCGGGTATGGAACCCTGGGTAAAAAATTAAATTCGTGACCTATCCTCAACAGGGGGGGGGGGGGGGGGGGAACGATTGCCTTATTGGTAATAAAAGGCAACTTAAAAGCCATGGTTAAACCGGAGCGAGTAAAATCTGAATTATTTGATCGCCATGCTTTACCGGAGAACCGATTGAAAATTTACAAAGTGGCGCGAAAACACGTCACTAAAAAGTAAATGATTGACAATGAATACACCGAGGATATAAAGAGTTTTCTTTTTTCTGGAGAAAAACAGTAAAGAATGCTTTTGACAAATAGTGCTGTTCTCTGGGGTCTATGTTGTTTAAAATAAAATTCAGGATAATTTGCCACGAGAATTTCTTGTACAATTTCTTGTACAAGGAACCTCGTCAGGTTACATCCGGATGCAAAGTGTGACACTAGACTTTTGTGAAACCATCACGCAACTCACCTCGCGCGAAACAATGCATTGTAGATAACGACGACGAATCGATACAAACGTGTCGGTATCTAACCACTGCAGACTCTGGCTATGCTATTGCATCGACGAACGGTACAAAAGTCGACTTGCAAAGATCCATTGCGGCAAGAGTTTAAATATGTTTGAGTTTTTAGGATCTGAGTTTTCGAGACACCCGGAGGGTCTGAGTTTACGAGACACCCGGAGGGTCTGAATTTTCAGGGTCTGAGGTCTGAGTTTTCGAGACACCCTAACTTTCCGTTACGGTTAACGGATCTGTTAAAAATTAATTACCATTGTTTAAAAAAGTTAAATTGTTGTAAAGTCTCAGGAACATTCTGGGGTAAAACTAGAGCCGAAAAAATCATCTGCCCTCGCATGCTATACCACGGTAAACTACATCTGGTCTATATATTCATTCCTACACTTGTACAATGCGGTACTTTGACGAAAACAAAACAAATAAAACAAGAAAGTTTATTTACTCGTGTTTTTCAAAGCTTAATGATAAATGTGCCCGATGAAACATTTGAAATAACATCCATGCTGCATGCGTTACAGTTCTCCTGTTCACCTTAGCTTAATGACGTGGCCTACCGTTTCCCGTATCCACGCTTTGACTTTTCTTCCAGACCTTGTTGCTGCCGGAGCAATTAGCGCAGGCGCACATATAATTATTCTTGAAAGGATTCGAGAAGTTTGGTACGTTCGATGGTTCGGATCGAGAAACAGCCTATCAGCAATCCCCTTTAAAATACGAGCAAGCAGCCAATCAGCAGTTCCGTTATAATCGACGAAACTCACATAAGCTCTGCCATTTTCCCCCTTGTGTTTACAAGAAAGCGAAAGCGATCTATCGATTCAGGTGAGTTTTGCAGCTTTTTCGTTCTCTTTGATCGCGTTCGCCGATCTCTTCTGATTACTTTTATTCGAGGAAGCATTCATCAAGGTCATGAAGCCTTCAGTGAGCATTCAAGAGGTCGACAGTGCGCATTTATGTCACTTTCATTGCTTTTCAATCGATCGGATTCGGTCGATTCTTGGACGCAAACAAATATCGATGCTTTCTTATTTCATGGAGATAGCATGTATTTACATGCTCTAACTAATGAAATGGTACCTGATACGGACACTCTTTCAATAAACAAGTTGCCAAAGGTGGCAACATCGCACACCAATGTTGAGTACTGTTTAAACTACAGTAAATTTTATCAGGGGCGTATTGATCGCTCATTTTGTGGCGAAAGGCCATTTTGCTCACGAGGCAGGTTTTAATTAATGCATTTATTTTCGGATGTTAGTTCTTAATGGTTATGTGATGGCTTTTATAAAAATGTCAGATTCCTTTTATCTAATTGACTCACATGCAAGAAATTACCTAAGAATTCCCAATGAAAATGATACTGCTATTGTTTAAAAATTTCAAAATTTAAAAATCATCTTGAAACTTTAGAGTGTTGTCTGAATGTAAGCTTAGTTGAGATTATATATGTTTGTATATCAATACTACATTTTCATAAAGACCAAACTGTGCTAATTAACATGACGTGTAAGTAGCACCAGTAGAAATATTGATTCAGGACCCTCATTTGGACAATAGCTGATTATGTCTTCAACTTAATCTAGACTGATCACCAAGGTTACATTTATCGTGAACTTCAAACAACAGCCAAGTAACCAAGCTTTTGGAAGTAGACAGAAGTTTTCGCACAAAGGCCTGTATTCCAGAACGGGAACCGTAAATGGTATACGGCTAACAAAACGTTTGACAATAGCGATCTTTCATGTTTCAAATCTTTTGATACAAACGCACATACTGTTGCTTAACCTTACCAGAGTAGAGAGGCAGCACTCAACGTCTCCTTGAATTGCAATAACTACTAGTTATTACAGATTTACCAGTGGCCAGTTCCTCTGAGTCAAAATATGCTGAATCAACATCACTATGTTCGAAATCGCTTTCGTATTCCTCCACCTGGTTGAAATCAGCCTCGGACGCAAGCGTGAGTTGCGGAACCATCGTATCACTTACGAAACTTATTACGCACCCTTCGTCAGCAACAGTGCGGTTTTTAAGGAGGCAGTGTGCGTCGGGTTAACTTGTAGCAGCGTTAGGATTGCCGTTGCATACACTGCCGGACGAAGAGCTATACAGCCACTGAAATGATCCCAGGCCCCGAAATGATCCCCAATTTGACCCTAAAATGATCCCCAATTTGACCCTAAAATGATCCCCAATTTGACCCTGAAATTATCCCCAGTTCTTTTCACGCTGACCCCAAACTGATCCCCGAGTAATTTTGAGAATTCAAGACACAAAGTCTTCACACGAGACCTTAGACTTTTATTTTTATTGCCAGAATTTTTTACGGTTAATATTTTTTACGGCTAAAGGTTAATTTGTTTCAATTTTTACGCCTAACGGTTAGATATTTGGACGTTTTACGGCTAACGGTTAACCCCATTGAGACCCTCACCCATAATCCAGAATTTCGATGTGTAATTTGCACTGGTGTTACACTTTTTGCACTGTGTTACTCTTGAACTGTACTGCTCTCAGCTAATCAGAATCGAGTAATTTTTTCATGTATATTAATATTTAAATAGAAATCTCGAGCTCAAAATCTAGAAGTTAGATTTAGAAGTTACATTGGGTATTATTAATAACTAGCTATGGTATATTGCATTTCCTGAGTTTTGATTGGTTGAGAGGCAATGGTATATGAGCTCATATACAGTAATAGCCCGCGTATAAGAACCTGAATTTTTCAATTTAGCCTAAATAGGTTCTTATATAAATGGTACTTAAAGCAAATTTAGGCTACCAAGATTCTTAAAATAGGTTTTTATATTTTCATATGAATTTCATCTGAATATACTACATATATTATAAATTATATCATCTCATAGACATACAACATGGTACTTAAAATAAGCTTAAAAGAAAAAAAATTATGTCAAGTTACTTTTAAATAGATGATGATCTTAATTCAGCAATTTCTACCTGTACAATTTTACAGCAACCCCACTGATAAGAACCTAACTTAACATTTTAGCCTTAAGAGGTTCTTATTTGGGGCTTAAAATGAAAATTTTAGCCCAACAGGTTCTTAAAACCCAGGTTCTTATACGCGGGCTATTAGTGTACCATTGACCTACCAAAAAGGTACGTGTACGCGTAAAAAAATGCATTTTTGCAATGTTTGTACAATATTTTTGGCGTTTTTAATAAAAAAATATTCCACTCGCGCTTGTTGGATATGAGATGGTTATAGCCAACGAGGCGCTACGCGCCTCGTTTGCTATCTACCATCTTATATCCAACGCGTACTCGTGGAATAATAGGGTATTGACATGACTTTTTGAGGGATTATTGTTTATTGGCGCCCGCGTAGGGTCATTTACGCGCGGCCCGAGCGCGAAGCGCGAGGGTCGCAAATGACACTACAAGGGTGCCAATAAACAATATTCCCGATAAAAGTCATGTTAATACCCTATTATTCCACGAGCACGCGTTGGATATGAGATGGTAGGCGCTACGCGCCCCGTTGGCTATAACCATCTCATATCCAACAAGCGCGTGTGGAATAATTTTTTTATTAAAAACGCCTCATATGGCTCCATCATTTGCTAATCTCTTCCTCGGCTTTTTCGAAACCAACGCCCTCTCTAATGCTCCTTTCCATCCTTACATTTGGTGGAGATACCTCGACGATATTTTCATGATCTGGACTGAAGGACTAGATCATCTGAAAATATTCGTCGATTATCTCAATAACATTCATCCCACTATTAAGTTCACGAGTAATTACTCATTAACCAATGTTCCCTTTCTCGACGTCATGGTATCTCTACATAACGGTACTATACAAACTGACTTATACACCAAACCTACAGACAAACACCAACACCTCCTCAGCTCATCATGTCATCCTCAACATACTAAAAAGGCTATTCCATTCAGTTTAGCTCTTCGCATCCGCCGTATTTGTTCTACTGACGCTAAATTTAATCTTCGCCTTAATGAATTAAGAACATACCTCTACGCACGAGGTTATGATAACACTTTTCTTGACTCGCAATTCAAACGAGCTGCTAATATCTCTCGCACTGACGCTTTACATACTAACCGTCACGATTCCGTCAACCACTTACCTTTTGTTGTCACTTATAACCCAGCACTTCCTCACATTTATAGTATTCTACGTAAACATTTTAACATTTTACGTTCCTCCGACCGCTGCAGAGAAGTTTTTAAACACCCTCCTATCGTCGCCTTCAGACGCACTTCTAACCTTCGCGACATTTTAGTTAAAGCTAAACTACCCACTATCACGGCAGCCGCTACTAATAACACTCCTTTACCACCGGGCTCCTTCCGCTGTGGACAAGATTGTGCTACTTGTCCTTACATTACTAACGGTCTAAAACACTACACTTTCTTTTCCACTGGCGAAATCCGAAACATCAAATCATACATAACCTGTAACACCAAAAATTTAATCTACATGATTCAGTGTAACCGCTGTCAGTTACAATACATAGGTGAAACTAAGCGACGTCTCAAAGACAGATTCAACGAACACAGACGCTCAGTCGACAAAACTAACATTAAATCCAAACCCACTACTGTTGCTTGAACTAATTCACTCCTCACGTGACTCAATCAGAAAAGCCAGAGAGTCCTTTTTAATAGATTTAGCGGGGACATTGGAGCCCCATGGACTGAATAGACGCGATGAATCTTAAAACTTGTAACTAACGAAGAAATGTTTTAATTATATCAACTTATAATTCATGCTTGCTTTGTAGCTCTCAGTCTATTTTCATTTTTATTTTATATAGATATTTCTATCTTTCTCTGGAATCATCTTGTATACGTAATTCCGCCACACCTATAAGTTTCGAAATACGTATTGCGACATCACCATAATATATTGAAATTTCATGTCAAAAAATTAGTAACATCTAAACCTGAAGAAGGCTGGTCTGGCCAGCCGAAATATTGTTCAAAATATATCACGTTGTTTCAGCCTTGCAGAAGTCTTTGACTTATCATCGTTTATCAAAAATATTGTACAAACATTGCAAAAATGCATTCTTTTACCCGTACACGTACCTTTTTGGGTCCCTTTTAGGGAATTTTTTTTTATTTATTTATCATATACACTCGCTGAAATTCTAAGCTTCTGTAATCCAATTGTTTCGAAGTTAGTTTTTGATAGCGTGACAGTGAAAACCACCAATATTGCTAAATTAGGCGCTTAGGACATTTCATGGGGTCATACATGATCTTCTGACCCAAAATTAATTTATTCAAGTTCACAACACGGGGAGTTTTCTTCTTCAAACTGCGATGTGTTGAAAGATTCGCCAATGCTGGAGAAAGTGCTTCTAAATGGAAATTCTGACTATTTTGCAAGTTCAAGGACAGCAGAAATGTTTTGCACTTTGCCCGCAAAATTGTAGTCGACAAAAGAGGCAAAGTTGAGGTGAGAAGTGAGAAAGTGAACGACCATCTTTTTACAGTTGTCAGTCTCGTGAATGCCTCGCTTCGTTGCAAGGTATTTCAGGGTAATTGTCGCAGACTTTACTGTTTATATCAATTATTTTACAAACGTTTTTGCAGATGCCAATAAGAACATTGCTACGAACTATATCATTCTATTTAGTTATAATTTATGCTGTAACTAACTACATGTGGTCTTGTATCATGTCAAGTCATCCTTCTTGGCCGGTAGATAAGCTTACGGTGAAACTGTCTTGATTTTTCATATCACTTCAGCTTATTCCTGGCCTGATCAATCGATAAAATCGATAGCAATAATCAATTAATCGACTGATGTCGGAAATCGATGACCAAGAACTTTGTGTTTTTAATTGCCATTGATTGTTATGGATTATCATTATTGACTGTCATTGATTATCTGAAATGTCATCGATTCTTATCGATTCTCATTGATTATCAATTTCATCAACTTGACACATTTTTGGAGACGTACATGTATTGAAAGATATTACCAATGCGATTTCTGCTATGCCGATTACTGTTACTCTATTAAAGTGGTTGACTGTGGAAAAGCTAAGAGGAGAAGGAATGGCGCAGTGGTGAGAGCACTTGGTTTCCTGGTTTGATTCCTGGACCTGGCGTCATACGCGAGTTCAGTTTGTTGTTGGTTCTTGTCCTTGTTCTGAGGGTTTTTCTACAGATTCTCCGGTTTTCCCCCCTCCACAAAAACCAACACTTCCAAATTCCAATTAATTTTGATCCGGGATTTGAGGGCCACAGGTTTGTCAGTCGCAAGACTGTTACATGTACATTTTACCCTCCAGTGCTTTGCTAATTCTAATTGCTACTTCTCTCCCCCCTGTGGATTCCCCAGGCATTTGAATGTGTTGAAAATTTGTGTTCAAATTCCCCTTTCCCTGGGCCAAAAAGCTGTTCAAATGCCCCCACCTGACCCCGGAAAATTAACAAGTGATGAGATTACAGTTTTAACTTATTAGTTGCTTCTACAGTATTATTTAGTTTTCTGTTCCAGAACTTTTTTGGAATTGACATATACATCCCAGCCAATGCCAGAGCTCGAACGTAACTTTTGAAGTCAAATGTCAAATGGTTAGTACATGGTCAGGATTCACTAGCCAAAAATGTGTTTCTACCAGACTCGTGTACAGCACAAAACAGTCATTTTTATTTAATATTAAACAAACACGAGGAAATGTAAAACTGCTGTTGCTATCAATATCATAAATACAACATAAAATTCATTGTACATGCTCATGTTAAATACAATTTAACGGCAGCCGCAAAACAACGAGTATGACCAGTTGAAGCTTTGTGGCTTCTCACAATTCTAGTTTAAAGTTCTGACTGCACTGCCAGACACAAAGGTGGAGATGAGTCACTGCAAGTTGTATTGTCTCTACCAAATTTGCAGAACATTCGGTTTGCAAAGTCGTACGTGAGCCATGGAAAGTCTTTCAGCCATGTTCATACAAATTTTCATTTTGATGAAGATTGAGATGTGCTGCTTCCAGAATCATCGCTCCCTCTCTTGAGAGTGGATGATTCAGCTGCTTTTGATGACAGAAATTCTCTGATATCCATAACAAGGGCAATCACGCATGGCGATCGTAGATTTGCATTTCAAGATGGCAGACAAGTTTTTTTTGATAGCATTGCATCATGGGTATATGACTTGGTCCCAGGTTTCCCCGATCAAGCAAAATCAATATGGCGGCGAATTATATAAATGGACATGAGCGAGTTGTGGTACGTCCTGTAATCGACCACGAAATTTCTTCATCACATTCTCAAATTTGGCGTTGGCTCATGAGGCTGCCGAGGCCAAGTGAGTCAACACAGAAATTTGACAATGTGATGAAGAAATAAGTGGTCGAATACAGGACCGTACCACAACGAGCTCACGTCTATTTGTTTTTTTTACCATAACAAAACAAAGCCAAAATGATTAAGCGAAGACTCACTTCCACGGAAAGTGTGAGTGAACCTGAATTGAAATTCTCAAAACGATTCGAAACCTACAGAATCGCAAACTTCATATTTCGTAAAGTAATGCAAAACCAAAATGCAGAAACAGGATTTTAACAACTACATGTAACCTTTATTCCATTTCGGAAATTCTCAAAAACCAGATGAATTAATACAAAGTTCAGTCCACTCGTGGTGCCACGGCAGAACACGACAAAAATAAACAATCTCTTCAACAAGTTTCACGTCAAACTTTGGAGTTTTCCCTTCCCAGATTAATTCAATCCCGATCCATATTCACCTCCTATTCACGAATTTGATGATCTCCCCTTTAAAGGAGTCCCTTTGGATGCAATTTTTTGCTTATTTCTGAGACTACATGTAGCACACCAAAGACTGTAAACAGTTTGAGGGATTGAATCTGTTTTTGAAAGTTTTCAACGCGTGTGCAACCTGGAACCCAGGCTTTCGCTCTTTTGTGTTTTGATGAATATTTATACCACGAACGTTAGCCAATGAGCGCGCGAGAATTTCTGCAGTTATGGTAAAAAAAACTCATACACCGAACGAAATAAAGAATTATTTTTCGAATATAGAATTATTTTTCTTTCTTTATTTCATGCAGTTATAGAAATGAAAAAATGTTTGAAGACTTATTTATAGTAAGTTTATAGTTTATAGTAACTTATTTATAGAGGCGGAAATTAAGTTGCCAAGATGGCTAGCAAATGATGAAAATCCACAAGCCAAAATTCAAAATCTACTGGTATTTGGCTAATAGACCACCGCCAAGTTTGAGCCCTGAATGCCCATCTTTATCCCCTCATTTTCACTTTGACATAATTATCTTCGTCAGTACCAACTGAAGCCGTCTCTTTAAAAGATGTTTAATTTTGTTAACTTGACTATCATTATTCTGACTGTGTTTAAATAAGGGATCATGCTATTACTTGATTTACCATTTATCGTCTACAAAATAAATCACATGTAAACTTCACTATTCCAACAGTTTTCCAGACAATAATTATTTGCCTGACCATGCAGCAAGTTCACGAGTCATAACAAAGAGGTAAGAGCATACGTGATTGTAGTAAATTACTGCACATACATGTAGACAGTTTACTTTAGTTTTTTTTCTTAAAATAAGACGAATTGGGTTTGCAAAAATCCTTAGCAGCAAATCACTCTCGACTGGGCAAGCTACATACAGTATGATCTCTAAGAGGATTTTTGCTGGAAGAAGAGTACAGTGTACAGTGACTAGCTTTATGGTTAGCAAGTTATATTCAGATAGAGTGGTCTGTGAGGTTCAAGCTTCTGTTGGTAACATAGTACTACGGGAAAACAGAGAATTTTTCGTTTTTCCTTTTTCAACAGCTTCTGCAACTTCTTATGCATGGAAACATCTTAAAACGGATCATTGAAAAATACATTCTATGCTCCAAGCCAATATGTAAGTACAGTTTTCCTGCTAGCAAAATAATAATATTAACCTGTATTATTATCCATATACTTGGCCAAATTGATCGTCAAAACACACACTGTGCGGGCTGCAACGGCCCTGAAGCTGATTGGTTCACGCGATGAATTTAAACCAATCAGATTACGTTCAGACCGTTTGAAGCGGGAAACGATCGAGGTGCGTACAGCAAGCGAACAGCAAGCTTTGAAGTTCAGTTTCACACAAAATGCATAGTTTTCAGAGAGAAAAATCTGTCTGCTTGTTATAAATGGGAAGAATACAGACAAAAAATTCGGATTTAGACTTGAAGATGGGCTAGAAGCAAGAGCACGATCCAGAAGAAACAAAGAAAACAAGTTCTTGTTGCCTTTACAAGAAGTGAAACGTCGTTCACTTGATTGAAGTACTGTGGGAATATTACACCGAGGATCAACTGGAAGTTGTAAGTTCACTAAATGTTATGATTATCTATGAGTTCACAACTCATTGGCGATTATTTTCAGAGACAATATCGACAAAGTTCTGCACCTGTTCAGAACATATCGGTCCGGCTTTTATAGTTATAACATTTTCAGCACGAAGTATTAAAGTTCTTACTTGTATTCTTGAAAACGTTATTAAATGTGACCCTCCACGGGAGGGTGAGTTATCAGGATGTTATTTGGCCTTGTATATGGATAATAATGACATTAACATGACTTTTATCGGGAATATTGTTTATTGGCACCCTTGTAGTGTGATTTGTGACCCTCGCGCTTCGCGCTCGGGCCGCAAATGACACCGCATGTACGTGGGCGCCAATAAACAATAATCCCTCAAAAAGTCATGTTACTGTAATACCCTATTAGCATAACAGAATATGTTTCTTAGGTCAATGGATAACATTTAACCCATGCTGCAGCACTGGATAAATCACTAGAAGATGCATGTGAGTGCTGGTGAAAAACTGTGCTGTATACTGGTTAGCAATTTACCCAGTGGATAGCGTTATCCAACCAGCAACAGGAGTTGTACATTTAAAAAGAAAATTGTATGTGAATGTGACAAAACATTGATGCAGATCCTGGGTGAGGGTGGGAAGGTAATGAACTTGCAACAGACTATCATCTCATCCTATGGGAGTACCCTAGGGGAGTACTCCTATGGCAATAGACAGCCAAGTGGCCTTGTGGGTAGACATGGATGGTACTGAAATTGTGATGGCTTCACTGATGTGGGCAATTTTGGTCTGAGCAGAACTTGTATTTATTTGAAACACTATTTCTTTGATTGTGATCTAGCAGAAAAGAGCAATTATTTGTTTTCCCTTTTTCAACAGCTTCTGTGACTTACATGTAAGCTTGGGAAAACTCAAAACAGATCACTGGAAAAGACATTCTATGCTCCATGGCAAAACGTAAGTTCAATTTTCCTGCCAGCAAAATTTATTTAACCTTGTTAGCATAAGAGATGACTTACTATCAGCAAGATTGGCTAATCATGCTAAAACAAGTATAATATCTAATGAAGCGAAATAGAACATTACATTACAATGATTTTTGGGTTGGAGCGTTGTTTTCAGTCATCTTTGGAAGCTCTCTGATCCTATTCAAGAATTCTTGAAAGGCTTTGGACAATGAAAACAAGAAATATCATTAGCATTATTAAGACTTACATGTACAGTTGTACGGCAGCTTTCCATAACCGGACTTTTGTCAGAAAGCATAAAGTCAAGGAGTTTTGCAATTTCATGTCATATTGTTGGCACATCATAGTCAAGAAGTCAATGTCGTTAAAATTGTCACTGACTTTTAATCTGCTTTAAGATGGTGTTGGAATGTGTTTTGGCTAATTTGTAAGCCTTCATCAATAGAGTTGTTTGATATAATGATATAATTTGAAAACGGTATGCATGATGAATTTGCATGACTAGAAAGCAAGGTTACAATTTAAGTGCGCGCTATGCACTGATTTAGAAGACTTACAGTTGTATGGCAGCTTTTTCATAATCAGACTTTTGTCAGAAAGCATACAAGGATTTTTGCAATAATTACTAGAAAGGAAGGTTACAATTTAAGTGTGCGCTATGCCAGGACACGAAATTAGCTTTTTTTCAAGGAGCCATTTGGCTTCTAAATTTTCCAAAGTGGTTGCCAAGACCAAAAAGTTAGTAGCCATTTTTTCATTTGTGTAAGGTGTCGCCACGGTTAGAAAAGTATGGAATGTTGCGAGCCCGCAATATGCATTGTTAGCAAAAGGGACATTTCATTTCACAATATACAACGTAATGTTTGGAAAATCCAAGATGGCAATTGTTGACACGTTTGCTTTGTGGCATTCATGATGATTTTACTTAACAGTACTTGTTGTTCGCACTGATTTGTCTTTATTTAGTTGAAAAATACATCAAGGTAAGCCCAAACAGTTCTGGTTGCCAACTTGGCGTCAAATTTTTGAATCTTGGTATCTGGGATGACTATGTGGTCATTTCCAGTGTTTGGGTCTCTCACATACAACCACGTCTCCTGAAAAAGCCTCTGGTGGTAATTTTGTTCACGTCCGACAACTATAACGTTATCAAAATCCATCATCTGGTGATGATATTCGGAACATGTGTAGGTTTGGATGAAGGATGGGGGGTAGTTGTTTTCTCTTCATGCCGCTTTAACTTGTTGTGTTTCCTCTCATTTTCCTTTACTCGTAGAAGGAATGTTGCTTGCCTGTAAAAGTACTGTAATGTGTAAACCACTGATCGTTTGTGGCATGAAGTCTGGTGCGAGTGGAAATGTACTGTAGATAGCGCGGTCTGTGTTGTACAAAAATTACAATACGACAATTACACTATACTGTACAAAAATTACAATACATGTACAACAATTACAATGCAATACTTGCAATATACTTACACTACTTAAATACTATATTATATTATATTACTGTGCCTGTTAATTACTTGCCAAAATTAAAAGATAACCACGAGGCATCCAGGATCAAGCATCGAAATAGGCCTATCGCCCAATCGATTAGTGGAGGCCAGCCTTATCCAACATGCTATGACCTCACTTTGTAAGCTAAACATCATGCCAGCTGCTGGGAAAGCTTTGCCAGAGCATCGTGGGGGAGTACGAATGTATAGTTGATAAGCATTGCTGGACCATTGCCCTGGCCAATATGGATAAGGCAGTCATTGTTTTGGATGCTTTCATCTTAACTTATAAGCAAGACGGCGAAACTGGAGAGTCGACGGCAATAATTATCTGCCACGCCTAAGTGGTGATCGGCAGAGTAACTGGCCAGGGATGAAAAGATAAACTCCGAAGAACAAAGAAAACCAAAGTACGCTAGGGTGCAGGCGGCCCAAACCATGCAGTGGTCCTGACTTGTCAGATCGAGGGAACGAAAAATGGTTAACATACATGTAATACTGTCTGTCACAGGCAAAGGGGATGGGACGAGTCCCCCTGTGACCGTTTAATGCCCTTAACACACGTTGCAGTCGTAGGCAGTTGAGGAGGGGGTCTGGCCAAAGAAGTGGTGAATAAACATAACGTCCACTTGTCTGTAGGGCAAGGAGAGCCTGAGGTGTGAATCTTCCCCGATTGAGCACAGAACTCCATGAACTTCTTCTGGCCAGGGGAGATAATGAGCAGCAACTTGCGTAGCAGTTGCATAATACATGGAACCTTTAATGTCCTTGTCAGAATATGCACCACCACTTGATTATCTGAGCGGTACAGGATGTGTTGCCTAAACCACTGATGTCATCATACTTGGGCAGCAATGACAATGGGGAACAGCTCCTTATAGGCGATGGACTGCTAGACCTGCGACTCATCCCACAAACCACTGAACCACTCATCCCTGAAATAAGCACCATAATCCAGATAGCCAGCTGCATCGGAGGAGACCTCTACATGTAGATCCACAGAAGCCGATAGTCCAGGGAAAAGCCAGAAGCTTACACCATGCCAAGAAAGAAGGAATTCCTGCCACCACTGCTGATCGAGATGGAACTCGGCATTTAGCCGGATGGGATGATCACGCTTGCGGAAGCAGCATAGCAGGTCAATCATGCACAATTCACAATCAAGCGCCATTTCCCAGGCAATTCACTCAGCTCAATGAATTTTCCCGCTACAATCTGAGCAACTAGCTTAGCAGGCACGGGTAAAAAACCTGGGCTGACCACGGAGGGCTGATCAAGATGAGAAGGCTGTGAAGGCGCAAAGGAAAGTGAGGACCCAACACCGCTTAGTGGGGCCGCAACATGTTAGGCACGCAAAATATTGTGACAAAGGACGGCACAGCAAAATTATAACGAGGCATACCTATGAGATCCTGGCCAAAGGCGAGCGGGTTTCCCAAACTCATCATATTGGTGGCCTTGGCGTTGAATACCGACATAACGCCCCCAGTTGGCAGGGTCACAGAAGACAGAGGCGTTGTTGACGTGGAAGCTTGCCCATCCTTCACCCTCTCTGCAGCTAACGCCACTTGTACAGTTTGCAAAATGACTGCCACAAGCTCTGGAGAAATCGCTGATGGAATTGACCCTGAACCGCTTTCTCCAAGATCTCTTGAACTGGAAGGGGTCAATCAAGGGATGCGGGTAAACCATGTGAAGAAGGAATTTCAGTACTCGGTGGTGGAATGTCATCGCCAGAACCAGTCTCTTCCCGTGAACAAGGCGGCTTGCACATTGTTATTCATTTTGTGATGCATAGTCCAACGACCAAACATGAAAAACGAAGGAGCGCAACGGACTAAAGGCGACGATCACACAGAAGAACAGTGCAAAGGCTTCGCAAACACAAAGAGGCAATGCACAATGATTCTCAGAGACCTGAGTTCTGTAAATACCAAAACCCCTGCAACTTACCAGGCCACCCTGCAGCGACACGAGCCACCATGAAGACTGCTGCTTGCATGCTCTCGATTTTAACTTCGCCAAATTACATTTAGCCACATTTAAGGACGTTCGTGCTAATTGTTTTTGTGCATCGTTACTGAGCACAGAATTCGTCACGCCACGTCATCCATTGAGCGTGCACGCTGAGGGAGAACAAAGGGCCAGAAGTCATTTCGTAGCTTTGCTGGTACTTTACTCTCTTAAATGTGACCCTCCACAGGAAAACAGAGAAAAAGGTGATGACACGCTCACAGCACACACGCACTTTAAAGAGTGTTCAGGGACACACTTCATTAGCAAACTACTTTGTTCAGTAGAACAAAAGAACGTGCGAACTTCAACAAAGGAACTCAAACAAAGAAGCGTGTTAAATTTGAAAACAAAAGCTACTGGCGTGCAAGAACACGAGATAGCACAACACTCTTAGCGTGCAAGGACTTCAACTGGTGTGCCAAAGAGTTTCCAAATAAAACGAGTGAGTGCTGAGAATACGCATTGATCACTTGATGTATGAACAATCACCTGCCATTCTGTTGACCTAATTGAAGATTCGAACCTAATCTGCTGCATATAAACAACCAAGTGAACTATCGGTCGCTCTATTGTCGATGTAGTTTCAAAATCGAGCGCGCACGCTGAGGGAAAACAAACGGCCAGAACTCGTTTCGTAGCTTTGCTGGTAGTTTACTGTCTTAAAATAATTGTCGGTGACCCCCAGAATTGATTTTATTTACAATTCTCGGCAGATTGTCAAAAAATGAGCAAAAAAATCAATGTGGGAAGTTCAAAAATTTTGAAGTTTTCTGCCCAGGGGGGACATCGAATCCTGCCATCTTGCGGCTGTTAGGTGAGTGGAAGTGTGGTCGCTAAATGCAAATTTTTACTTCAAGGAACCACACCAATTGAATGAATTAACTTTATGGGTCTATTTAAACAACATTTGACAGAGATACGTTCATTTCAAAGATTTATTTGCAATATTTTTGTGCTTTCAGAGACTGTAGCCATATCCGCTAACAATGCGCAAGTTTTCAGATTTAGGCTGTTCTTCTGGGCATGTTATCTCCAAAACGAAGTTGGTGACCCCCAATTTTTTTTTGCAATTCTGACATCAGTTACTCATTATCTTACACTGGTGAGAGTTTCAGAAAAAAGTCAAAGTTAGAAAATTTTTGCGCGAATGTCCTTAAATCAGCATCGGTGGAGATATTTACCAAAGGAACATTTCAACTGCACAAATGGCACTCAAACGTCAAAGAGTTAGAGACAGCGGCTTCAGTATTAGTCTCAGAAGAGAAAACATATGCGAAGGAACAGTTAGACACTACTCTACTTGATCATTGGTGGCACATGAAGAGGCTCATGGGACCACTAGCAGTAGAAGAGACGAAACAGGCAGAGCTGTTTTGGGTGAAGCGAGTACAGGCACCAGCCACTGCTGATGGACGATACCAAGAAGATGTGCTACAGCTGAACCTACAGCCGAACAGAGATGGAATACTAGAATGTTGTAGGGGAATTCAGGGCCACTACCCTACTTCCCTACCAGACTGTCAATGTCACACAGAGAAATTAGTGGCACAGACCCATCTTGCAACGCTGCACAGGGGAGTTGGGAGCACTATGGCTAAAGTGAGAGAATATTACTGGGTGCCACGGTTGAGACGATTGACCAACAAGATTGTGAACAGAGGGCCAAACACCTTTTCAAGTCATTGGAGTGGGCTTTGTGGGACCATTGAAGTACCAGAAGAACCCCAAAACTGGGTGAAGGCTTAAATCGTACTATAATATTATGCTTGCAGCCTTTCACATGCAGTGTATATAGACCTTGTGCCAAACCTCGAGACCACTGAGTTTAGCAGAAGTTTGAAGCGTTTCGTCGCCCAGCATGGAAGACCCCTGAGAATATACTCTGACAATGGTAAAACATTTGTCAGTGAATCCAACTGGATACGACAAATAATGAAAGGTGAGAAGATTTGTGGGCTCATCACCCAGCAGGGGATCGAGTGGAAATTTAATCTGAGTTGTGCCCCCTGGTGGGGGGAGGGGGAGAAACTTACGCCCTCTATTAATTATTAATTTGAAAAGTTGATCGGTTTGGTCAAAGTATCCCTTTAAAAGTCTATTGATAATGGATCGCTTACTTGGACGGAACTTCAAGAAGTGCTGCTAGATGCGGAAGTTGCCCTTAACAGCAGGCAGCTAAATTATGTAGAGGATAACATCCAACTACCCATTCTCACTCCAAGTTCTCTATTGCACACACAACCCAAACCACTGCCAGAGCTGGAGCCGAACCACATTCAAGACTACGATCTCAGAAAGCGTGAGAAGTATTTGCGCAAGTGTAAGGATGCAGACTGTGTGGTCCCGCTGGATGAAAGAATACCTGCGGGGGCTCTGGGAGACACCGGCTAAAGCACAAAGGCGACAGCAACCACCCAGCGAAAGGCGGTGTAGTGATCATCAAGTCCGATGAGAAAAATCATGCTCAGTGGAAACTTGGAGTTATCGAGGATTTAATAACTGGTCGAGATGGTGTGGTCCAAGGAACTAAGCTACATACTAGCTCCCAAGTCAGACATTGAGCGCCCAGTACAGCATTTATTTCCAAAAAAAATTATTTCCGCTTGCACTCACCTGTGACATGACGGTGACAGCCCCGGCAGCTCTGAATCCTACAGCAGTAGTCTTTAGACCTCGCAGGAATGCTGCAGTGGCTGCTAGAGCTCGCATACAGGAACTTGCTCAAATGAATGATGAAAACTAGAGACTGTTTTTATTTTCTTTTATTGTCATTTTCGTTTATTGTTGTTCTCATGTTCAACTGATTAAGCTAAGACAGACATTTCCTCTCCCAATACAAATGGGGGGAGAGTGTTGGAAAATGGACTGCACGACTGTCATGCGTGAAAGTGAACTTTCGCTTCTATTGTTCTCGCTGCTAAACGATAATGGTGATCACCTGATGTTAGTTTAGAAGTTCAAAACTATGTGCGAGATATCGAGATTTGGGGGGAATGCTTCGTAAACAGCGATCTCGAAAGACCTAATAACCGCCTGCCCGTAAACATGTTTCTGAAGACGCCACCTCCAATCAAATTGTTCTTTAACGAATGAGATACTGAGTTGAACACGAGAACAAAAGTTTTAGACAATTTTCCGAAGATTTGTGACCTTTTTTTCAGATTTCTGAAGATTTTCAAACTGTAGTCTGAAGGTCATATGAACGTTTCAGAACATTTTTCCTTTGTTGCCTGTGCATTTTTACCAAGAGGAATATGTAAAGATGTCTTGACTTTGCACTAACAGAACTTGTGCTTGTCCTTCGGGAAAAATTGATACTTGCGCAAATTTCAATAAAATCCTTACAAACTATACATCAGAAGAAAGGTTTTTAAATGGAGTTTACAATATAATGTAGTTTAAGTGTTTTTCCTTTTAGTAAGTGTCAGGAGCTGGTAAGCCATGAAACAACCAAGCTTTCTTCCATTGGATTTATCGGGTATCGGATGCCACAGCACAAGCAAAATGACTGCATAGTGTTATTCACAAGGCATTAGTCAACAAAAGTGTGTCACGGCAGGAAATCTCATATTTAAAATATTTTTTCCCATGGTGTCCATTTACACAACACGTCTCGGCTCGTCTTTTAGCTACTCCAACTTAAAATGCAGATTTTTTTACAACCAATTAGAATATCGTAAAAGGCTGGCAGATTTTTAGCGGAGAACCATGTCTTTAATTTCTCATGGTCAAAATGGCAAGCACCATTACTCGTCTGTGCAAAATACATACGTCCGTACGACGTCGCCCCAAATATCAATATGCCATTGTCCAGAGAGTTCCACCTGGTTAACATTTTAAAAGGTTACCATAAATTTACATCTTTGCCATTTTGTGGTCAATTGACAGCTGTCAAAAGAAGGTATCTGTTGACCAGTATCACATCACCAGATCACAGGCTCATATTTAGAACTTATCGAGGTCACGTGTGGTATTATTTTTTATTGATTGCGGGCTTAGGTCCGATTTTTTGCTTCTGACAGTATTTTTTAATTTTTCATGGTCATTCTCAGTTGAAATTCTGCAATTGGAGCTGACATTTTAAATTATTCTTATTTATTTCATCTGTGGAATTTTTCTTGAGTAGTTGTGCACGCTAGTACTTTTAATGAACGCAATTTCAGCACACAATTTCATAACTTATTAAGAACCAGCCAAAATTTCCTCCTTTAGGCTTGGCTAAATCTATATATTATTGGAAACTCCATTTATTAAGCTTTCTTCTAATGTGTTGTTTGTTATGATTTTATTGGAAACTAGCATGCTTTCGAATTTTTCCCAAAGGACAGCTGTGAAGGTGGGAAGTAACCTTAGTAAAAGGGTCAAGTATACATCGATAACATCAACGAAATTATCATAGTTTTATGCAAGCTCAATCACAGTTTTTCTGAGGGATGGAAATCCCTGTAAAAATACTGCTGTTTATAATAAAGTGAGATAAAGTGGAACTTAAGTTTCTGTGTGCACCAATTCATATCTAGACTTTGGTTTACTATTTTCTTATTCACAAAAATTTGGCTGAAGTGTGTTAAGTGGTTTTTGTAAGCTTTTAGCAAAAATTCTAAAATTTAAACTTTTTATATCACCAAAAAATTCTTTCATTCAAATTTGGGTGTTGATTTATGTGACCTAACCCGAAGATATTTTTCGCTGAAATAAAGCTTTGCATCAGTTTGAAATGTATATTTGCACCTTTCAATTCTCCTTTTTACCAAATTCTGACTACCTATTTGCAGCATTCAAAAGTTATGGAAAACTGAGCATCATGGAATCGACATCATAAACTGATTTGCATGCATGTTTACAGAGTCTTGAGGCAATGCAAATCAGTTTGTGACGTCAATTTGAGAATAGACCTACACCCACTTGGAACAAGTGATGTGTAGTTAATCGTAACTTTTGAAAGCCATGAACAGTCATAATTACTGTAGGTAAAAAGGAGAAACAAAAGGTACAATGCATTTCGAACTGGAAATTTTGTTAACTTTGCAAAAAGTTGTATCTTGACGATCTGCAGTAATCAGTATGTAGTAGATAAAATATGAGCGGAGATCTGTATGGGCATTTACAATTGCGAGCCGATAGGCGAGCAATTGTAAAGCCCATACAGATCGGACGCGAATGTTTTATCGTACTTGTGAAATGAAAACAATAAATTGAATGCAAAGTATTGTTATTCGATTCCATTGTGCTTTGCATTTTAATCAGTAAAGATCTGTATCAAAAGTTAATAAATACTAATCAGCTGAGCAGGAGTTTGTATCAAAAGTTAATTCTACTCTTGATTTGTATTGGGGTTTACAGAGCATTCATGTGACCTAAATAGTACCTTTGCATTGGCCAGCAATGTATAAGAGCCGGAATGTGCTAGAAACTGTTGTAATCCACCTTATGAGCTACACAGTAAAGTGGATGATGTTGATACATGTAGTAGAATTGTTGTAATTCTGTGTTCAATTTTATGATACCCAAAGGATGGGGAAAAAGCAGTTACGCAGTACATACTACAATTTTCCCAAAACTGCTTTGTAATGTATAAGATATATTAGATGCTGTTCAAACAACCAGAAAGGTTTTTCAACTTTGATTTAAAGAACCCATTCTTTTGGGTCTCCATTCTTTTTTTAACTGCTGTGGCTAGATTGTTTCACAGAAATTAATTTAATTGTAGTATTTAAGCAAGCTATTTACCTCACTATATTTTGAGTGGTTTTTTTGCACGTAACAAAATTACCCTTACAATGTTGGAAAACACAAAACTTTAGTTTACAAAGGAAGAAAAACACCAAAGAGGTGATACTAAGCCAAATGGAAACAAGGATGGAGAAGATTGATGCAGATTTCAAATGAAAAACAAATTTATGCTAAATTTTTCAGGATGCATAAGCCATAACACAGCTATAGCTTCTTTTTAAAAACTGGCTCTGTTTTGTTATCCTAAGAAATTTTGAAATTGCTTGGAATTTTTAAATCGAGCTATGGTATGCCAAAATGATAGTTTTTTTAAGGGGAATTTAGTTTCCAAGAGTGAAGTTAGTCTAATCAGGCCTGTTTACAAAGAAAACTTCAAAGAAGTACACTGAGGAGAAACAAGGATTGAATATGATAATACTTGAAAAATTTAGGGCTAACTTTTCAAGATGCGAAAAACACAGATGCGGTGATTATCAAAAATTGCCGTAGACGAAGAAGAAAACCAAGATTGGAAAACATTGTCACTGATTGTATTGTATTTAATGTACGTAAGTAAGGGAACAAGAATCTGTATGGAAAGGAATTACAATGATTCTATGGGAAATTGTCATGTAACATTTCCCAGAGTGAATTTTAAAGGAAATCTAAGGCATTTAGTAAAGAGAATCTACAGTTTGATCGAATTGGTGTACCAATAAGAAGAAGCATGAATATTAGGGGTCTTGATGCACCGTCAAATTCTCATAACTTACATTGACGCAATCGCATTGTAAATGCTTTGAGACTTTCTATTTTAATCTTGGAACTGAAGGGTCGCTTTAATGAATAATAGATGCAAATAGAACCAAAATGAAAGTAGGTAGGCAATGCATAGACGTGTTTATAACAAAGTTTCGCTCATAATATAATATTTTGAAATTCAGCCTAAAACAATAGACCCGGGCACGGGGCTCAGCGGTATAAATTATAGAGTTTGTGGGATTATTCCCCCGAGCCTGACAGTGATGTCTATTGCCAGGACCAGTAAGGTATCGTTTATTTTCCATTTACTGCAAAGTTGTTATTTCTAACACAAGTTAAGTTAAGTCTCTCTTTGCTTTGCTTTCCAGCCTTTTTGGTCGTCTCTATAGATATTAACTTCCATGCAGTTACTTTTAAATGAGTCACACTTCATGAATAGTTTTATTAAGGTGGGTCGGTCAGATTTTTGAGTGACGATACCTTTCAACTTTGAGCAGCTAATGTACTGCCAAAGAGTATCTGGCAGAAAATCGATTGCTCCAAGTGCACTAGAGAAAGATCAAAGTTTTAGATGAAATACGTTTTATCGTGATCGGAGTTACCATAGCAACGTAGTGACGCCATGCCCCACTTTACTTGAGACCGAATAACTTGCCACCAAGAGATAATTTTTGAAAACCCTCCTGGATCTTTGACCTAGCATACTTTTCTTGAGGTCTGCCAAAATTTGAAAAAATTTTAGAAGAGCGATTTCGAGAAAATTAATGGGAAGTTTTAAGGTGTTAAAATACAACAAAATCGTCTGGTCTGAAATAAATTGAAAATCTAAGCAAAATCGTTCTATTAGATTTCTGAAAATACTGGCTTGAATATCAAAAGAGTGAAGGTTATTTTGCGTTTTCGTCGAATTTGTAATCTAAACTGGTTGTTACTCAACCAACGATCAAACTTTTCTTTAAAAATACAAGATTTTTTTATAACTGGAAAATAAATATATTTTAAAGTGAACATTAACTCGTTTTCAACTATTAAGGACACAGTTTTATATCAAAATTGTCTTGTTCGTTTTAAAGTGGAATTCCCACAGCAAAATATTATACTTCTTTTACTTAAACGGGATCTTTTTGGATCACAATTGTTATTTTTCAGCTTCAAAATTATCGTTCAGCTTAAAGGAATTTTTAAGACAATTCTAACGTGACCCAGATTTGAGTCTTTCTCAGGTGAAAAAGTAACGTTTTCATATCCAACTCACTTCATCTCATTGACATATGACATGAATAATATTTTATTCTTATTTGAAAGGCCTTTCAAAATTCAGAGGAATGGCGTGTTTCTTGAAATATCTTTTTTCGTTTTAGAGATATTGACATTTTTCTATTATGCAAATTAGATCAGTGATGATCTCAGCTGGTTTGAACTAAAAAAATGGTAAAGTAATGAATAAACAATATCTCTAAAACTATTGATACAGTGTTCTTGAAACTTGGCATGACAAATGTGCATCTCGAAAGAAAGAATTTGTCGCTTACGGTTTCTCCTTTGCCATCGATATCTTTTAATGTTTTCTTTGCCACATCCAACGAGTGGCTCGAGTTCTGCATATCCAATTTTACCCTTTAATTTTGAAGAAGCAAACATCTGTGAAATTTTATTAGCCAAAGATGTATTTCCTTTTTTTTTTCTTTTGCTAAAGAAAAAAAACTTCTCTTGGCAACTAAAATTTTGAGAATTTTGCTTCTTCGAAATTCAAAAAAAGAAAACCAGTGAGTTGGCGGGGCCTTGAGCCCCTTGCTGTGGAAGTTGTTAAGAAACAACTTAAAGAAATCGACGGCGAGAGAGAGAGGCCGTCGACGCCAGAGGGCGCGCGTCAAACCGCTAGGCCACGGTGGCGTTGAGAAAAATATGGCCAATTTTTAATAGATATAGGTTCGGAGCTATTGTTAAAGGAAATTATGCGTAATTATGAAAGTCGATGACGCGTTAATACACAAGGGACGACAATTAAAACAGAATTACCATATAACGTCCATTTCATGTTTTTCAAAATATATATTTTTTTGTTCAAGTTTAAACGAAAGTAGTAGTAATAGTAAATGGAATTTCCAATTTATTTTCTTTTATTTGCTATTTCCTGGCAGTTTTTCAAACAAATTTGGCGATTGTATTTATTTTTGTAAACATTCTTCTAACACGCATGTTTGCTTTTTATTTCAGTTTATCTTGGGACTGCTAGCCATAGCTAAGTGGGTGATGAAGCTCAAAGTCAAGTACAGAGAAGACAAGAATTAACTGTTAAGAACTCGGGACAATAATTTTAAAGGTACTAAGTTTGATTTAGCCACCGAAAATAATATTTGTGCATATTTAATCAGACTCGGTTACACGTCGGATTGAAGATATTAATTTCAAAACAGTAAAACGAAATTGAATAATCACTTTTCAGGAAATCAGTGAACAGATTTGAATAACTGGGGTCAAGATGAAAACATTTTGACAAGAGACTGATTTCATAGTTTGATTGTGTAATCTATCACTCTATTCTCAGACAGTAATAATTCGCTTTGAAGGTTTGGTAATGACGTTGAAAAAGTTCCGTAAATTGGAGGAGTTTGATCAATAAGAATTTTAAAATATTTTTCGGCAGCCATTAACAAAATGCTATGAATCCGTTGATGACAGGTTATTCGGTCTTGAGTAAGTGGGCATGACGTCACTGCGCTGCTATGGTAACTCCGATAACGCTAAAATGGGAAACTGTTCTTTCTCTAGTGCACCTTGAGCAATCGATTTTCTGTCTTATACTCTATGGTGGTGCACAAGCTGCTCAAAGTTGAAAGGTATCATTCAAAAATCCGATCGAGCCACCTAAATAGTTAGATGAATGATGCAAGTACAAACCTTGGGAAGTGTGGTCCAACCATTAACTTGAATTTTCCTTTTTTCAGGTTAAAAGACAACGCCAGAAGATTCAAGAAATTTATTGATTGAAATAAAAATCCTGGTTGTCGTTGACTTATGATAGTTTTAGATGTAATAGGGAAACTCAGGACAATCTTGCACATTTGAAATGTCGAGAGAAAAAAAACACTAAGTCTTTTGGCGGGAAAAATCTTGCACTGTGCAGTTGATTTGTCCCATCAAAAGTCTAAGTATAGGTTTGATTTCAAGCCAGACTTTGTTCAAAATCGCAGATTTTTTTTTCCGTTCGGCAACCCTACATAGACAAAATGTAGTACTAGAGATAGCCTACATTTTGACTAGTTTCCAGGCCCCCTTTAAAGCGCATTTTTTATTTATTTACACTTGATAATAAAAGGACAATAAAAGAAAGACGAGACAAAAGCGATTGTAAGAGTCTTTATTTATTAAAACATCAACCTAATTTCAATTGTTACAAGTAAAAGTTGTTCACAGTAAACAATATTTATTAATTACAATTTTAAATGGCCAAACCAGAAATTGCGATTCAAAGACATGCAAAAACGGCTAAACAAATAAGAAAGAAAATTCTAATTACAATTTTGTTCCTCTTAAAGACTTAGGATTCTGACTTGAGTTTGTAAGTTAAAGCAGCAGAACTCAATATCTCATCAAAAATGCAATCAGAACATGCTTTCTTGCCCGAAGAAGTATTCATTATTTTCTTCTGGGGACAGCAATAATTCGCTGTGACTTTTGATAATGTCGTTGAGAAACAACCGTAAATTGTACGAGTTTGATCAAGTTTTAAAAATTTTCGCAACAGCCTTGACAAATTTCTCGAAAACTCCCGACTAAAATATGTCGATGCGAATTTCATAGCATTTTGTCAATGGCTGCCGAAAAATATTTTAAAATTCTTATTGATCAAACTCGTCCAATTTACGGAACTTTTTCAACGTCATTACGAAACCTTCAAAGCGAATTATTACTGTCTGAGAATAGAGTGATAGATTACACAATCAAACCATGAAATCAGTCCCCTTTCAAAATGTTTTCATCTAGACCCCAGTTATTCAGATCTGTTCACTGATTTCCTGAAAACTGATTATTCAATTTCGTTTTGCTGTTTTGAAATTAATATCTTCAATCCGACGTGTAACCGAGTCTGATTAAATATGCAGAAATATTATTTTCGGTGGCTAAATCAAACTTAGTACCTTTAAAATTATTGCCCCGAGTTCTTAACAGTTAATTCTTGTCTTCTCTGTACTTGACTTTGAGCTTCATCACCCACTTAGCTATGGCTAGCAGTCCCAAGATAAACTGAAAGAAAAAGCAAACATGCGTGTTAGAAGAATGTTTACGAAAATAAATACAATCGCAAAATATATATTTAGCCAAATTTGTTTGAAAAACTGCCAGAAAAAGCAAATAAAAGAAAATAAATAGGAGATTCCATTTACTATTACTACTGCTTTCGTTTAAACTTGAACAAAACATGAAATTGACGTTATATGGTAATTCTGTTTTAATTGTCCTCCCTTGTGTATAAACGCGTCATCGATCTTTCATAATTATGCATAATTTCCTTTAACAATAGCTCCGAACCTATATCTATTAAAAATTGGCCATATTTTTCTCAACGCCACCGTGGCCTAGCGGTTTGACGCGCGCCCTCTGGCGTCGACGGCCTCTCTCTCTCTCGCCGTCGATTTCTTTAAGTTGTTTCTTAACAACTTCCACAGCAAGGGGCTCGAGGCCCCGCCAACTCACTGGTTTTCTTTTTTTGAATTTCGAAGAAGCAAAATTCTCAAAATTTTAGCAAAAGAAAAAAAAAGGAAATACATCTTTGGCTAATAAAATTTCACAGATGTTTGCTTCTTTAAAATTTAAAATTCAAAATTAAAGGGTAAAATTGGATATGCAGAACTCGAGCCACTCGTTGGATGTGGCTAAGAAAACCTTAAAAGATATCGATGGCAAAGGAGAAACCGTAAGCGACAATTCTTTCTTTCGAGATGCACATTTGTCATGCCAAGTTTCAAGAACACTGCATCAATAGTTTTAGAGATATTGTTTATTCATTACTTTGCCATTTTTTCAGTTCAAACCAGCTGAGATCATCACTGATCTAATTTGCATAATAGAAAAATTCAATACCTCTAAAACGAAAAAAGATATTTGATATTTCAAAAAGAAACACGCCATTCCTCTGAATTTTGAAAGGCCTTTCAAATAAGAAGAAATTATTTTTCATGTCATATGTCAAAAGGTTCTTTTCGGGATGAAGTGAGTTTGATATGAAAACGTTACTTTTTCACCTGAGAAAGACTCAAATCTGGGTCACGTTAGAATTGTCTTAAAAATTCCTTTAAGCTGAACGATAATTTTGAAGCTGAAAAATAACAATTGTGATCCAAAAAGATCCCGTTTAAGTAAAAGAAGTAAAAGAAGTATAATATTTTGCTGTGGGAGTTCCACTTTAAAACGAACAAGACAATTTTGATATGAAACTGTGTCCTTAATAGTTGAAAACGAGTTAATGTTCACTTCAAAAGATATTTATTTTCCAGTTATAAAAAATCTTGTATTTTTAAAGAAAAGTTTGGTCGTTGGTTCAGTAACAACCAGTTTAGATTACAAATTCCAATTTTAGCTGAGAACATTTCCTTTTGAGTCAAAAAGTTTCAATTTCAATTGACAAAACTACAATTTTATTTCTAAAGGTTGTAGATTGAATTGAGAAATAAAATGTTTCAATTCGAGCTAGTAGCTAGCATTCTTATTTTCAGCAGAGAAAGTATTTCGAGTTAAATGACCTTAAAGGGACACAGTCAGCTGGTGCACATGCGCATTAGATACCATTTCATTTCTAATTTGCATATCACATTTTATCGCGATCCATGCTGTTTTAACTAAATATGATAAAATGATATCATAGGATGAACAAAAGCACACTCAAAAAACAGGTTTTCAGTAAACGATTGAAAATCGAGTGAAAAGCTGGAAAGATTGAAGCGGATTTCTAGAGGTACTCGACGCGTACCTTTGATTTCAGATTGAGGCAAACGTTTTTCAAACTGAGAAAACTAGTGTCCAGGTCAGCGCGGTCCCTAAGCAGACTGTGTAGCTGCAAAAATCCGCTTCAATCTTTCCAGTGTTTCACTCGAGTTTCAATCGTTTACTGAAAACCTATTTTTGAATGTGCTTTTGCTCATCCTATGATATTATTGCTGGCGAGTGTTAGCGAGGCAGCACACTATTCTTTTCGATAGGGCAAAAAATCCAAAATTTTTGGGAATGCAAGACTCGAAGCCTGCGCAGTAGAGTATTATCTGGGGCAATTGAAACGACGATCACGCGCACATCACATGGCTGTCATATCGTCTGGGATCCACGCTTGAGATCACTTTCCACGTGGGAATCTTATGCACGCTATCAGACGCTTTCGAGGTGCCGTTGACTTTGCCAATTTTTGCCATAAAACAAGAAGATGGGCAGTTTCTAAATGTCTTCATTTGCTTGTGAAATATACATCAAGGTCACGAACGATTAATGATGAATCTCGAGCAAGCAAAGATATTCAATTTGTGTTTGGCTGCTTTCCTGTATGATCAATTTTTGCCGATTAACAGGATTTAATAGAAATATGCGAATATAAAGCGTTTTTTGTCTACCGCGGAAATACACTGTCTGCTTGCTCCAAGTTAGCGAGAAAGCTTTCTGGATGAAAAAAGCGAGTTATTGCTCTTACACTGCCATCATTTTCAGCCACCATTTCCTTTTTCAGGGAAAAGTCTGCAGTGTCGTCGCGGCACGTGATGAATTTATTTGTCGGCGAAATGATAACGCACACATGAGCAAAATTTTGACCAGTTGCTGACATTCAATTCGTTTAGCGGTTGAGAGTTTTGATTAAATGCAAAAGAACTTTTTCCCAAATTCTGTCATGCAAAGGCAGACTATTTTCTGTCCCAATTAACTTTAGACGCGTTATGGCACTTCTGATATCACTTGCTTTAAAATCGCGCTGGTATGCTAATTAATGATACAAATCGTTGCCCGGCCGACGACACGAAAATATGTTCGCACTAAAATAGAGGACAAATACTCAGCACATGGAAATGTTCATTTCCATAAATTGTGTATTTCTGTTACGAAGGTACATGTAGCGGGAAAAGCGGCACCAACTCAGGCCAGCGACATGTTTATTTTTTTTTTAAAGTCACCGCGTTACGCACTTCTGAAATGATTACATGACAACTTTTTTACAGCTATTCAGCCATTCGAAATGCGGGTCGAAGTGTTAACAGCTAGCCGTTTAGAAATATCCCTTAGCCGTTCAGCCATTTTCCCCACGATCTAACGCCAGCACTTTCACATTGAAACCCCTAGTTTTATCATAATTATTTAAAACAGTATGGATCGCGATAAAATGTGATATGAAAATTAGCTATGAAATGGTACATAATGCGGATGTCCCTTTAAATTTTTTACTTAAATTTTTTACTTTCAAAACGAAATAAAACCAGAAATCATTTTTCATATTTTGCTTAATTGCTTTAGAACCATTACAGCAAAGAAAATCGGTGAATTTTAACTTCATTCTTCAGTAACAGCTATTTTGTGCTAAATGAAAATCCATTTTGTTTACATTCCGATCATTCCATCAATGGAGCAAAATTCCAAATAAAACGCCATTTTCCATTTTTGACAGCTAAATATGTGAGAGTACCTTTATTTTTTTTATTTCAACAGTTAAGCAAAACGCCCAATTTTTGCTGCGGCTTCAGATCTGTCCTTTTCTAAGAAGTAAAAGCTCCACTATTACTATAATTGGATTTCGGCTACATCAGTCACACCAAACTCTAAGCTTTACCAAGCGAGATGACCGACAACCCCAAAGCTTCGAATAGTCTGGCGTTTCACTATGGCGCGTTTTTAGTGTCAAAATCCAAAAGCTCATTTCAAACATGCTATTTTTCTATTCAAATATTCAATCCTGTGTTTAAAACCAACAGCACTTTAATTCAAATTTGATATCCTTCTTTTCTGATGTCCAATTCTTCAATTCAACTTATTGTTTAACAATTCAGATACACTATTTGGCTACTGAAACATCCATTGTTTCAATTCAAAACAACGTTTCTTCGATTCAATTATGTTCTTTTTCTCTTCAAACTTGCAATCCTTCGTTTCAAACATGTTTTTCTTTTAGCCAACCATCCAATCGTATAATTCAAACGTGCTATTGCGCATTTCAAATCCCCCAATCTCGCAATTCAAAATAGTCAGTTCGCAAGTAAAGATGCTATCCTTTTATCCAATATGCAATTCTTCACCGCAAATCTACAATTCGTCAATTCAAATACACCATTCATCAGTTCAAACACGCTTTTTGTCGACAGAAACAGGCAGTCCTTCACTTTGAAACAACCGTTCTGCAATTCAGACTCTCTACTCTTCAATTCAAACCAGAAATTCTTCAATTCCCAATTCAGTTTTTCAACTCCCTTTCCAAACATTCAATAATTCAATCCAAAAATCATATTTAGTACTCGTCACTTCCAAAACGCAATCCTTCAATTCAAACATTCAAAGTTTCAACGTAAACACGCTGTCCTTTGTCGTCACCTGGGAACTAGCCCGGCCAGGCATGCGTATAAGGAGGGAACATGGACTGCGGACTACGGACTACGGACTGGGTACAAAGCACGGACTAAGATATAAATATAAAGTACGGACCAAGACTGCGGACTGGGTATAGAACACGGACTGAGGTATAAAATGCCGGCCAGGGATTAAAACACGGTAAAGTACCGTAGAGTGGGTAAAATGCGAGTTTCCTCTAGCACGAGTAAAGTTCGAGTCAATATTTTTTCGCCTTTTCTTTCTTTCAATAATATCCTTTGCCTGTAATTGTTATTGCCCAACAAAATGTCGAAGAATTTAATAAGAAACGGCAGCAAAACCGGACGATCGTTGATTTGATTGCGGTTAATTTGGGAATATTGCACTCAAAAAGTGTAAATTAAGAAGCCGTTAGGAGGACAAAGGGAGGGCCTAAAATGTCACTGATATATTCATTGAAAATTACGACGGCAAAATAGGAAAAAAGAGATCAAAGGAAAAGCCAACAACAGGGTTATTCCTGTTTGCCACCCATCCAAATACTAACCTTGCCCAAAAGGGCTTAACTTCAGTGATCGGACGTGAACTTGTACTTCCTTGTGGTATCAGTGACAAAGAGACAAGTCAATGCAAAGATACAACACTGTACTCTGTTCTGTCTCGTCTTGAACCGATACCACAAGGAAGCACCAGTAACATTCCGATCGACGAAGTTAAGCTCCGTCAAGCGAGGTGAGTACTTGGATGGGTGGCAGAAAGTAATTCACCTTTGCACTTTTCTCTTTCTTCTTCGTTTTCCAACAATTTTATCAGTGACATTAAGGAACCCAACCTTTGTAATTCTCTTTCTTCCCCCTCTCCCCCGTATTTTCTCTACAACACAACGTAATACAATATATGCGTGTCCAACCAACCTAAATTTACGCGTTTAAAATCACTTTAAAAATTTTTTTATAAAGCTTTTTCTCTGAATTTCTACAAAGTATTGCATATTTTACACGACCTTTTGTTGCGTGGCGCTTTCAACTACAAGTGCATGCCTTTAATCGAAGCAATCGCCAGGATTTTTTGTGTTTTTTTTTTATACTAATTCTGTTTAATTTTTTTTTATT
>OX393573.1:12031114-12113614 GCA_947652115.1 Blastomussa wellsi
ACATTTGAGAACACTCGAGAAATGTAGAAAACACTCGCCTGCGGCTCGTGTTTTCTACATTTCCCTCGAGTTCTCAAATGCCCGTCGTGTTTTATGACAGTATAATTAACATGGCTTAGGCAGCTTATTTGTTAAAGAAAAATAATAGAAACTTGTGAGTCTCAGCTTTAACACTGCTAAAGCTTGTACACGCCACAACCATACCACAAGACATGAAAAGAAAAAAAAAAAGAAGACAAAACAAAAAAGTGATAGTGCTTGCAGCTGTACCCGTGTGTCTTAATTTAGTTGTTTATGATGGCTGTTGACCTAAGCCGAAGCAGTTCCATTTTCATGACAAACGTACACCTCATTAGACCAGTTAGTGTTCAGCTATTTTTTTTAGTAAATAAAGATTTGGTAAAATATTGCACAATCGAGAATCAACTGTATTCGTGGTTAGCACGGCATGACTTGACATGCCGGTAAGTTGTTTGACCTTTTGCGCAGACGCAATTACGGAACAGGCACGCCAGCTGGAAAGAGAAATAAGTATTTAACACAGATAAAAAGAACCACAAACGAAAACATCGGTACACCAAAGCAAGAAATTGGTAATAAACCCGCAGTATAATAGTCGATGAGTAATCGATGGATAATTGACGAGTAATCAATAGGTTATCAATGTATAATCAATAACACCAAGAAGTAATTATTGACACCAGTTACTAATCGATAGGACACATAAATATTGGGTTTCGATTTGTCATTGACAATCGCTTATAATCAATGAGTAATCGGTTGATCATCCATCTCTTACTCATGACCATCGATTAGTTATGCCTGGATCGACTGTAGAGGCACATGTAGCCACAAGGGATATATATACCGGTGATGGTAATGTTACAGTTCGATCGCTGTCCTAGAATGTCTTTGTTTTTACGAATACGCCCATCCGTGCATTAGCACAAGCTGAAGGTGGAAACTTTTTGGTGGCTTACCTTGGCACCACGATAATAGAAACTGGCGTTATTCACCAGGTCTCCGTCATGTTCCATGTGAGTCGAATTATTCAGCTCACATTCGTTCTCTCCAGCTTCGTTTTTATTTTTAATATTAAGACTGACACAGGCGTCATTCAAGTAGCAGAGATATTCACATTGGTCCAAGTCCTTGACAACCTTTATTTCTATTGTGTGATTCACCAAACGTCGCTCAGCAAAGAAATAGTAAGTTGGAAAATACAGCTCACGATCTCGTTCTGGAAGAGAGAATACAAATAATAACAGTAAAACCCCTATCCCCACTAGACAGCAATGTCTTCCATATTCCTGAGTTCGAATAAAAATATGTATGTTGGAACAAATTTTTCAATGGAAAGCTGAAATAATAATTCGCAGTTCTCCTCGATGGTTTTCAAACATTTATACACCCCTCTGTAACAGACCCAGTGGAATCTTTATCTTCACTGGGTTTTCGGGAAAAAGTCACCGGGGTGGCTAATTTCCCACTGCGTCCGTTCGTTTTCTGTTTTACCTTGCAAACAAAATACACTGGGTCATACCGCACAGTCACTGGGTAAAATCAAAATATTCACTGGGTACTGGGGAGACTAAATTTCCGCTGGGTAGGGGAAAATAATACAATGGGTAGGGTTTCAGTGGGTCTGTTACAGAGGGGTGTATTTATTTTCTTGTTTTAGGAGAATTTCCTTATTTATCAACACAATATTCTTGCCGCCGTTTTTTACGTTTTCAAAAACAAAATCGCGGCAACATATCCACACGGATATACTATTTATACTTTTTTGTCTTTATAGCGAGCTTCTGGCGGCCCGAAAGGGCCGCAGAGCGGAGGCCAATAGGGGAATCCTTGTTTACAATATTTGTGTCATTAGCATAAGCGATTCAGTTTCTGATGGAGTTATAAAAAAATGAGTTCTGAATATTGAAAGTTCATAGCACGATTAACTCTTCCAATGAATTTCAGCTCAATGTATTCTTTTTGTCTGACGCGGGTTTAAAAACTCCAAATTTTACAAAGAATGCACGAGCTCATTAGCACTCATTGGAGTTTTTGAAAGACAATTTCTCCTTGAATATTACACTAGCTTTGGAGCCCATTCATATCTAACATGTTGCCTTCTGTACGCCAAGCCGTATGCTAAGGAGAAAAAAAGGTAAAAGGTAAACAATGACGTCAGCATGAATCCCCTATTGAACATCAATATTGTGGTCGATTGACAGCTGTCAAAAAAAGGTATCCGCTGACCAGAATCACATGACTACATCGCGACTATATCGGCCCATTGACGTCATGTGTTTTTTTGGAAGTTGACGGCTGACCAGGTAATGATTTCCCATTATTCTGCGGGCTCAGGTCTGATCAAAGTTAACGATTAATAAAAACGTTCTCTTGGTAAAAAGATTGTTTAATTAAAATAAGCTCCGTAAAAGTCTGTAAGTTGCTAAGCGAAAACTTTGAACTAAATTTCACGCTTGAGGAGCAGGGTCGGCGCATATGTCGAAGCGCTCGCCTTCTGCCGAATGTGTCCCGTTCGATGCAAAGCAGATCGCACTGAAATGTTTCAGTATTACTTCGAACGTGGTGCACATTTAAATGGGAACATTGGCATAACTCAACTTTCGTGAATTTGTAACGCAAGTTTTTACGGCCGCTTCGAACGTCGTTTTTATCTTTTAATTTAAGGATTTTTTAGCGAAGTAATTCCATTCAAACTTTGGGATAAATATTGCATGCATGGCGACCTAAATCGATAATTATCCAAAAAAATGTATTTGGAGCGATATTAGAAAAAAACCTTAGTTCTCAAAATCGGAAAAGCGAAAGGAAACCAAAATTTTCTGGCTTGAAGACATTTGACACCAAGCTGCAGTTTGAAACTGTTTATATAAGTAATTTGAATTTGTCAGCTTCGTGGTGCGTTTGTGTTTAATCTTTAATGATTGTATTGAGATAAAAATAATGGGAAAGGCACATCGCAAGATACAGTAGTTATAATTAAAACAAGGTATTCTTTATCATTTGTAGACATAAAGTGCTGTAAGCTAGTCCGAAAACAAAAATGTTTAATTGCTCAAGGTACGAGCTTAATGTCGGACAACATTTTATTTAAAAAACAGCATCGCCTATCTTCAGAAGAAATAAGTGAATAATCCCAGTGTTGCATAACATGATTTTATTTAAAAACATGCAGCATCGCCTATCTTCAGAAGAAGAAACAGTCACCTCGGATTCTCCATAGCGCAGTTTTGTTGCATCTTTGTGTGGGAAAGAGCAAGCATAATTCTCGTTTTATTTTGCTATGTTTTGTGTCCTTAAGTTCATCATTTTTAATAGCGTAGAAGTTACGAACGCAAATGTCCCGTGAAGCATGTCGTTCTTTGTTGCATCCGTTCGAAATCTACGGCTGAACTTAACGGACGTCTGTACATAGATGTCGCTGCCAAAACCCTGATAGGCTATATATCAAGACAATGCCCCCAAGCTGTTGTGTTTCCTTATTATCTTCAATTCACTAGCCTCCACGCAAAAAAGAGATGATACTGCATAAATTTATTTCTTTGACTTCTAGGAATTATCAACTCAAGCAATATTGAAAGAATTAACCCGTGTTAATTTGGACAAATTGAACCAGGACCAAATTGAATTGGACCAGTTCCCAACCAACAACCATCGGGAAGCGATGTAATAGTTTCCCATCGTATCGAGAATTTGTTTAACGGCTATTTTTAATAAATTAAACAAAACAGATATAAGATGAAAAGAAGGAAAATTGGAAATTGAAAGTTACATGTAAATAAGTGGAATTTACGAGCTCACCTTGTGCGCCAGTAGGAGAAGGCATCAGTAAAAGCCGTGTCAGAGAAACAAAGAGCAGCAAACACATTTTTAAGCCGAAAAGGAAGCAGGTATAGTGTTAAGTTAGCACCAGTTAAGCTAACACCGACTAATGGATGGTAGCACGTTATGACATTTAGTTTACAATAGCTCCTAACTGTCACACTGAGCCAATAAAGATCAGTATTTACATGAAATAGTCACAACATCCGCTTTCTAGAAGGCTTACCATTTTAATTATACATGTTAACTGAGAAAATAGAAGATGGTAATTTCATTACTAATTTTTGTAAAGCGTGCCTTTCAATCATGTGTGAAGTTTAATTGGTGGTATTTACTGTCACGCTATCAAAAACTAAATCCCAAAAATTCAACTACAGAACAATTAATCCAAGTCTCAGGCCTCGGTGCGGTGTCCCGTTCGCGAGACACAAATATGGCCGCCGTGATGTACGCGAAACCATCTGGAATTCAATTGTGCTATAATAGCGACTACTTCTGGCTCATGAGCCATTACACTAACACATAAACACCACTTATTATATCTGAAATGTTCAAATATCTGAAAATCGAAAGGATAGGCTTTTTCTAAACTCAACAGTTTTGTCACAGTTCTGAGCTTGACGTCCCCTAAGGCCGAGAACTCAAATATTAGGAATGACTGTGGCGTTGTGGTGAGGCCTGTCAGTGTATAATAGTTTTTGACCACATTCTCATTTTTGTTTCCCGCAATAAAAGTTATAACCAGTCCAAATTGATACAGTGTAAGAAAAAGAATACCAGCTCAAAGTAATTGCCACGGATTTTAAAGTATTCTACACGTCATAACGTCATCCACATGAACAAACGTGCTGGCTCTGTGGTGTTGCAACTGTTTATTTCTATGAACGATTTTATTATTATTATTATTTTTCGGGGCCGGAGACGAACATTACTCCTATTGTTTATTCTGCTGTTCTCTGGAAGGGCTGCGAGCAATTCATGCGAGAGCTTGCGGGAGCTGCTCATGCCGGCCAACCTCCCAAATAATTAACATCGCATCTTCCTTACTCTTTCTCTTTGCAATATATTCAATAATGTGGCGATCGAGACATTGAAGATCTTATATGATTAAATATTTATGCAAGCCAAAAGGTGTTTGGAACAGAAGGTCTATGAACGATTTTATTCAAGACCATTCATTGTTGCTAAAAGAAAGAAACTCTTAGGCACCCAATTCAATATGTTTTGCCAAAAGAGTTTTTCCAAGGATTAAGCAGAAGAAACAATACTCCAAGATAAATGAAATAATTTGCTCACTGGTGACTTCGCTCTTTAGCGAAAGGTTTGTTTAGGGAGAAAAATAAATACGTTAAAAAGGAACCTAATTTCAGTTTTTTCAAGAAGTAACTTTCTGTTGTGGATTCCCTTTCCTTACTAAATCATGATACTGTTCTATTATCGACAGCACGTCTGTCATTCCTACAAAAAGGCTGGCGTTGTTAAAAAAGTTTGTTTTGCGCTTTTCTACAATAACTCCAAACCTTACCGTTTCATTTCACCCAAACAACGTTTTTTTTAATTAACCAGTTATAAATTTGTTGGTCGCCGCTACGGTTGTAATGGCGACGACTCTGTCTCAAGAAACTTTTTAATGGATTTGTTTATTCTCTCACAGGGAGAAACCCTCTTTCCGAAGAATTGTATCAGTCCATATAACAGTTTTATTGATGAATTCTAATTTAGGAAGTAACGTGCTCGTTGGCGTTTTCATGTTTGAATAACTGATTTCTTTCCTCCGGTCTGGTGCTTTGTCTTATCGAGAAATGTATGCATTTGAGCAAATTGTAAAGGGAAATATTTAATACAAAATAATTTAAATGAAAATTCACCATTCTTTTCTTTTTAATGGGTTTACTCAAAGGGGGCGTTCCAACTACCCAATGACAATTAGCTGTTTTCACGTTAAATTAAACAAATGCTTTCAGCTATGGCGAATTCAGTATTACTATGAAAATAAACCGTCAATATCATTCATAATTGATAAGCTTTCGGTATGGTTCTTGAATAACTTTTCTTAATTAACCGTCAGGCTTGTAGAATCTCCTGCGGCAGAACTTAAATATCCTATTATATATAAAACATGATTGATTGACCGATTTTGTTGCGCCAAAAATTGTCCAACTCAATCGCCTTCGCAATGAAAATGCGAGGGAGGGAACAATTCCCATGGGCAAAATGACAGAGGGATTTCCGTGTTTTTCATAGCACTGGCAATTAGCAGTGAGCATAAAGAATAGAAAACAATGGTCGGTACTCGCAAAATTTTGGTTTGACATAAGACAAGAAGCATAAACAATCAAATTAACATCCATACATCAAATGTGTTCTTTCTTTGTGACATAGAAAGTTGTGTTAAGTGTTTATTTAGAATTTAAATGTACTTTAATATCTATTATCATATTATGCAGTTTTGAGACACGATCACATCATTGAAATTCAAATGTATGCTGCCCTTGATTTTTTTTTCTAGTGGCCCCACAGTCCACATCTTGCCCGGTTTCCTAAGCATGAAGCGACAAGGAATATTTTTACTACCCCTGGATGGGATGCTAGTCCAACGCAGGGTTACCCGCAGTAGTAACTTCGCCCGTGCTCATTTAGACACCTGGGACGGTGAAGGGAAGCACTGTGAGAGTAAAGTGTATTGTGCGAGAACATAACGCAGTGACCCAGCCAAGCCTGGAACCCGAACTGTCCGATCCGGAGTCCTGCAAATTAACGAATAGAATCAAGATTTATGTCAAAAATTAGACATTAAATTGCGTTTCTGGAATGCTGATCCTTGTTGGACCTTTAATTACGAAACTCACGAAATTGATTGCGCTATGTCCTTGAAAGCGTCTCTGTTGAAACGGTGATGCACATCCACGACTACTAATACGATACTTACTCTTTGGTCTTGGATTACAGTTCAGCATCGCGATCAAGCAACTTATTGTGAAAAAGCGTGTGGTAATACTTTATTCAGGTATTTTTCCTCTCACTTCACACTCCAAGTGGCTTTTAACAGTTTCCAGCACTTTCCATTTCTTATACCAAGAGACCATGATGGTCTCTTGCTTATATTTTACAGCGCGACGCGCCTTAGTTTGGCCACTCAACAAACTTAGCCTATCAGAGAGCACGAATTTGTTTGAGTTGTCCCGCCTCCTTGTTAAAAGCGTGACAGGTTTCGTGAAAACAGCTTTGAACATTGCAAGGAGGCGGGACAGCTCAAACAAATCAGTACTCTCTGATTGGCTAATTAAAACTTGTCCAAAAAGGTTGTTGGGTGGCGCGTCGTGCGGTAATGGGTAAGTAATAATAATAAATAATAATTTCGGGTGACCAGTGGAGCCCGCAATCCTAATCTCAACGTTCCAATTACAAACGCATACGCGTCAGTTATGTAGTTAGTCCCTGACTCGAATGCTCTATAATTGAATAAATAAATTACTTTTGTTTAGACACGATATGGTTTAAAAAAAAAAGCTACAAGCTTGTGGGGCCGTGTGTTCTAGATCGAATTGGAATTTGGGAGCGTTGGTTTTTGTGGAAGGAGGAAAACCGGAGAACCCGGAGAAAAACCTCTCGGAGCAAGGACGAGAACCAACAATAAACTCAACCCACATAACGACGCCGGGTGCGGGAATCCAACCCGGGCCACATTGGTGGGAGGCGACCGATCTCACAACCATTTACCACTGCGTCATTCCTATGCGAATGTTCTTCCAACAAGAATGTATGGAATGCAAAGGACGCAATTTCATCACACGCTTCACGAGAAACTGGACCTTGGATCACGTGACACTCAAGCATAGCAGCAGTTCCGTGCAATCTAAATCGAGCGTGCCAACCTGGACGTTTCCTCTTCATGTCGCGTTGGATAAAGCGAGTAGCGAGATCTGTTCGTCCTTAACCTCAACTGTGGAGCGAGTGTTCTTCGCCTGATCTATTTGTCCTTGACTTGACAAGAGAATAGCGAGGGGATGTTGTTGGTGCGATATGTTCTTCCTTGGCCTCAAGCGTGTAGTAAGAGTATTCTTCGTCCTTGGAGCGGGAGCGTTGTAAATTTGTAAGGTTTTTACACTTATAAAGATTATCTTTATGTGTTATAATCGTGATACAGTGACGTATTTTACTGCTGCTTTTACGTACATAGAGACCCTTTTGATTTTTCGTGGTGCGTGTGCATAATTTCACACGGTTCTACACTTATGGGCAAAAATTTAAACCTCCTAAGCAGAAAGATTTTTCCCTTCGGTTCCCAAAATATTTCATTGTAAAAAGAGCCATAAATCATCATGTGCCACTGATTAGAATTTTACTAGTAATGAATACTTTTATAGCGCCTATCCAGTCCTGTTCTAAGCGCTTTACAATGATAAGAAATAAAAAGATAAAAATATTAGATCAACAAAAGAAATTCGTCTCTACTAAAAACAGATAAAGGTAAGTCTTAAGTTTAAGCACCGCCAAAACCACCTCTTCAGCTGCCCAAAGGCAAAGCCTACCTCTCTGAGGAGTACTAGTGTTTATACGCGGGTCCCTTTCCCTTTGGATAGCCTACTTTTGCATTAGCTCCAAAATGACACCTATGTTTACCATAAGATCTGACGTTGTTGTGCTAGCGTCTATCCCGAAGACTATCAGCTTTCAAAACAACGCCATACGCGGGTAAAATCGATACTCACCTTTGCGAGATGGCGAGACTGGTATATTTGTGCGAGCCCGAGACCTTCCTAGCTTTGCAAAAGAAATCGAGACACCGAGACAGCATCGCGAAAACGAAATTTAGACCAGGATAGCTGTTTCAGTTTACTTCTAAATATTATGCAAGACATCTACTCTTTTTACCAACCCTTTATGGTTGTAAAAAAACAGGAAAATATATGAACAGCATTATAAATAAGCTAATAAGCACTGAAACTCCAGGAAAAAAACACTTTCATTACAAGGAAACTTTATTGGTTTTATTTTTTGTATACGCCATATTAATCAGAACAAAATGCAATGAATAAGATCATTCCCGCGATCCTCTGGAAGCCAGTATTTTGTAATGGCTCACAAATCTGCTCTTCATCGGACCTGTAGTTGAACTAGCTTAACTGTCATAAGGTTCAAACACTGACTCCTGCCCAGTCGTTTCTTTATAATGAGAAAAAAAATGCAGGCGCATCATCCACCGCGTGTTGTCGTTTTCGCATAGGAGACGACTGGGGGCGAGTCAGGCTCGTAAAGATTTGGTTACATGCCTTCACAGTCCACTGCAAATTCATCGGTACTTTCAGAAAAAGAAAAACAGCGAAGAAGAATAACCATGCGAATTGTCTTTGAAAAAGAGCAAGATTGAAATTTTGACGACTGATTTTCTTTTGTTAACCGTCGATTCTCCACGTTTTTCGTCATTTGGGCGACATTACAGGGTGAATGCTACCTCCTAAGCAAAACTTCAAATGAGGTGTAGAGCATCACTTTAAAGCACATGCGGAAATGTTGAACTTCTAATATGATTTTCCTGTTTGAAAGAATTGTAAAATCGCATGCTCAAGATACTTGTCATTCATATACGAAATCTAACTGGTGTGCGTTTGTTTACCAGAACCCAAGGTTGGATTCTTAATCTAGGATAACTTCTTTCGTCAAGGCTATCCTAGCTCCAATCCTAGCCTTAGAACAAGTACCTTCTCATTAATTGCAAGAAGAAGCATGATTTCTTAGTACAAGGCTTTGTAACTAATAATGTTATTTAACCAGGGAGCTCACATTACCAAAGGTGTTATTCAATGAAGCCCTGTCGAAAAGAAATATGTTAAATTTGGAATAGCAAGAAATGTTAAATAAAAGTGAAAAGATCAATAAAATTACAGGATAAAAACGAGTTAATAAACTGCAGTCCTCAAGGCTTGCTTGTTCGTTGAATACGATTTAACACGGATTTTTAAGAAGGGAGCGTTCGGTGCACGACCCATGTTCTAGCATCTACACTAGATAAAAAACTTCCACTTCGTTGGGTGAAAAGCGATAAGTCCCAGCCAGGATTGTCTGCTTATCCTTTACACCATCCGGGACATTGTAGGACCAACCGAAATTTGTAAACGAATCGCTGTTCGCGTTGGCGTTGGTTGCGATGAATATGTCATTCCCTTCACCAAATGTTGGACCAAAATCGGGTGACGTGAAAATAGCACGTGATGGATTTTTCACCCTAGCCGTAAATGGTTGCAATCCTTCATTGTTACTGAGAGAAAAGATGAAAGCTTCAGTGGTATTGCGGTACTCAACATACGGAGTCAAATCTAAATGACAGAGAAATGCAAAGAACCAATGAAATGACTGAGTTATTTCAATTGAATACACAAATGCCAAAGCTACGTAGCACATAAATCGAGTAGAGAGATTCCATGAGACTTGCTACCTTCGAATTTTGTTATTGATGCGATTACTTGGTAATAGGACTTCGAGTCGTACAATTCAAGGAGTAATCGTGGTCGTAATTTCAAGTTGATAATTTTCGTGAAATTACTCGCCCGATTACTCCCTAAATTGTACTCCACTCAGTACTGTCACTATTACTATCGGAAAAAGAAGATTCGGGAACATGTTAAAAATAGATTTTGCACAATTTAGAAGACACAACGTTAAAATACTAGGTAGAATATTTATTGTTAATGTTTTTTTTAATTTTACATACATCTAGATCTGTCCCGCTTTTCCGGTCAACCAACCCAAATTTGCAGACAAATGTATGGGAAATTAAAAAAAAAACCGAACTGGGCGTCTTCTATCCCAGCTACATCCTTCAAACTTGGTGAATACAATCTTCTGCCTTAGCATTTGAACGTTGTGATTCATAAATTGTGTGAACTCGATGTTTTTTTCAAAAAAGTTATTTCCCATCAGATTCCCATACAAACACTGCATATTTCTTTGCCTACCCGACAAGATGGCGCCGAAAACCATTATAAGGCCTATTTAATTGTGATTTAAATTATAAAACAATACAGGGTAATCAATTCAGTTTGTGTGGTCCTGGGCCCGGTTGTTCAAAGAGTGGATAACGCTATCCAGTGGATAAATCACTATCCAGTGGATAGTGCAGTTTCTTTTCCCAACACTTATCCACTGTACAATAAAACGAAAGTGAAACGAAAACTAATAGCAACAAAAGGGAAAATTTGATATAAAAATGTTAAAAATACACGACACCGGTTCCAAACGGATCCAAATGGATCCGGTCCGAATAGGCCTTCTGTTTGCACGGGACCATTCTGGAACCGGTCAGGGGCGGACCCAAACGGATCCAAATGGATCCGGTCCGAATAGGCCTTCTGTTTGCACGGGACCGTTCTGACACCGGTCAGGGGCGGACCCAAACGGATCCAAAACTGGACCTGTTGATTTGCAGGTCCAGTCAGTCGGACCCGCAACAGACTGGTTCCTGAACGACCCCAACTAAACATCCGGATCGGTTCCAAACGGTTCCATGTAAACAAAGCCGTTCCGGTCCGAATCGGTTCAGAAAAAAATACTAGCATACCAAGTGCTATTATGTTTCAACTTCTAAATGGATAGATTCCTGCTACCTCTATAGGTGGTTTTCACTGTCACGCCATCAAAATATAAACTCGAAACCATGCAATTAAAAAATTCAACATGCTGTATTTCAAACACAAAGGACACTAACTAGCTGAAAACTTGTGAATAGGTGTATTTTCAGGATTTCTTTCACGTGGTGACCATGAAAATTACGCAGGCCCAGCGAATTTTGTTTTTAAAATTTTATGACGTCACGTGAAAACCAAGAATTGTACACAATCACAAAACGCGGTTTTCAGAAACAAACAAACTAGCATACTTAACACCAAAAAGCTATCGAATGCAAAATAAGCTAAATTTGATTTTAGAATTTTTCTTACCGCATTCAGCCCAGTTTGTCTTTGAGTAGACTGCTTTAAGAGAACACCATAATTTGTTATGCAGGATTTTAGTGCATGAGTGATAAGTTGACCAACAACAACGTCTCTGAGCATCTGTCGTCCTTTTTCCTGGTGGACAATCCGCTGTGAAAGCATCTGCATTAGTATGCTGATAGTCGCATAATGCCGATACAGAAAGTAATACTGATACCTCAAAAGTCGGTACCAATCCGTATACAATCATATAAATTAATATATTTGGGTTACTTATTCCTTCGTGTACGGTTTATACATATCTTAATTATTTTTCACGTCTTGAAGCACTTGTTTACTTCGCGATCGAGCCTCGATTCGGATTGAAAACTTCACTTTCCATTCCAGAACAAATAGGATTGAGGTGAAAAAATCATATTCAATTGAATCGGTAGCCTTATATCGGAGTCTTACTTCCTTCAGTCTCTAATGTAAATTGTGGATGAAGGCCTTAATTATTACATGAAAATATCATATGCTTAAACTTTCATATATCAGTGTTCCCGAAAAATGATCAACAATTCGCCACATCCATGCAATTTGTACCAAGCTGTGAAAATGTTTTAATCTTAGAATTTGCAAAACCTCATTTTCGAAACGAGGCTTGTCGATAAAACTACCTAATTTGTAGCACAAGGACCATTAGGGCAGAAACACACGTTACAATAGAAAAAGAGACGCCAGGTCCCTCCCCCTTTCAAAGTGGCTCAAATGTGAGGCCCAGTTTCCTCCTCTCCATTCATTGTGTGTACCTTTCTGGGAAGTACGCTTTATTAGCTGGAATTCCGGGGCTTCGTGTCTGCCTGAACAACATCCAATGGGAAGGGAGATACTCGTAGTTGCTCCATGCTAAGGAAACTGGGATAGGCTCTTGCGCTGCAGACTAAATAGTTTTACCACCAGACAGACGGACAGACAGACAGACAGGCAAACAAACAGAAAGAAAGACAGACAAGTGGGCGCTCGGACAAACTGAGCGACGGACGGACAAATAGACATACAGATAGACCAACAAGCAAAGCAGGCAATTAATGACGTAAAGAAAATCAGTAAAACTTCATTCACCCCACGGAATGTCTGTGTATCCTCCAAAAACGTACTGCTCCCTTTGTATGAGGGTAACGGTGTTCTTCTTTACATCGCATAGACTGTGAAAGGTACTGGAATCCCAGCCATGCCTGGAGGCACGGTAACATAGCAACCACTGAGAACTATTCCCAACAGCAGGCGCAAGAAATCGGTGAAGATGATAGATAAACGATTCGTTTTTGGATAGTATCGCTGAATTTAGTACAAAATCTGAAATTATATTTATCATCAGTATCACTATGGCAAAGTGGCGCTTAATTACAGGAATGGCTCCGGGCTCGGAATGCACTGGGAACGAGTTTGGTTAGCCAAATTTGACTACAAAATCACCCTGGTTAGCCTTTTATAACACTGCGGTTAGCCTACTAAGCAATCCGGCTAGCCTTCTGAGCACTGCAGTTAGCTTTTTTAGCAATCCGGTTAGCTTACTAAGCACTGTGGTTATGCTGTTAGCTCTCAAGAATGGAAAGGGTAGCACGATAAATTCTTAAAATGTTCGGTATTTGGCAGCCGGGCCTCGGTAGTGTAGTGGTTAGTGGGAATAGCTCGTGCTCTGAGTGACCCGGGATCGATTCCACTTCTGTGCTTTTATAATTGACTTTGTTTTTTTCTCTTTATTAGACGAAAAAATCAAAGTCTAAAAAATCTAAGTGTCCCGGAGCCATTCCTGCATTTAACGCATGTCTATGGCAAAAAGGAAGACATTTATAATCTACAAAAAGGGACTTAACATTTCTCAATGTATTTCTCAATATTGAATACTCGTGAATACACCAGGGGCACTTCACGTATTCAAATCGAATACTCTTTAATAATCCAGGTGTACTTCACGTATACCGTACGCCTTGAATACTCTAGAATACCCTAGGATTCTGTGGCATCACACTGACATATTCGAGGCTAGAATACTCTAGAATATTTTTCATTTGGCGCAGTGTTGGTCGCAGGGCTGTCAAGGTATCCGCATCTAAGTTGGAGTAGCTAAAAATAAGCGATACGTGTTGCGTAAATGGACGCCACGGGAAAAATACTTGAAATATCAGAAATTCCCGGCACTCATTCGTTGGTCATTATCCCTGGAAACTTTTTGCGAAATTTCCAGCACATCGGTCATCGGTACATATCCTCGAAATTCAATAGTTGAAGCCTGGGACGTTTCATGTCTTACCGGCTCCTGACACTTACTAAAAGGAAAAATCGCTTAAACCATATTTTATGGTAAACTACATTCATTAGTTTGACATGAAACTCGTTCAATAGGATCGTTTATTTTTGAGGTGTTCAGCCCAGGCACCACGAGTGGACTGAACTTTATATTAATTCATCTGGTTTTAGAGAGTTTCCGAATGGGATAAAGGTTAGTTATTAAAATTCTGTTTCTATATTTTGGTTTTGAGTTGCTTTACGTTGTTTTGAAGTTTGTGGTTCTCTAAGTCTCTAATCGTTTTTAGAAATTTGACAATGTGATTAAAAAATTAATGGTCGATTACACGACGTAGCATAACAAGACCATGTGTAATTGTTAAATAGACAGAAGCAATGAACTTCTTTTATTTAACATATTTTTGCAAGTTACCTACCGTGCTCACAGTTTTTCCCCGCGAAACCGACTTCACACCTGCAGAAATATCCATCGCCAGTGCTTTCACATGCACCACCATTTTTGCACGGATCTTGATCGGTGCAAACGTCAATAACTATTCAATGACAAATAAAAAGTGAACATAGTCTTTCCGTCTGATGATTAGCGAAGTTTGCTGGAGCAGAAAAGTAAGGAGAATTCAAAGCTGAAAATTGTATTGAAAAACCGACGTATGGTATTGATGTTAAGGTACAATTTAATGTATGTTTCGCGACAAAGGCACTTATATTCAGACATTTAAACACGCAGTTTTCTTTAGCCACAATATTCTTTACGAATGCAGCTAAAGAAATTCATATTAAAGGCGATAATGTTTTATATATATTTGTTTCTTTTTTTCTTAAACTTAGTATCTGCGTACTATATCTCAATATAAAATTATGTAAAACATTACTGAAACCCTTCACACCATGAACAAGCTGCCCAAAGGTAATGAAACGGTGATCGGCTGGATGATTGAGTGCCAGTACAGGCCTACCGCAAGTGTAGATGACTGTGGAATTGCTTGAAAGCGAGCGAAGCGAGATATTTATTGGGGGGAAATTTATTGATTCTACTCCACCCAAAACAACCGAACATTTGCGCTTGCATGTCTCCTTCATGGGAAGACAAAATTCGTTTACTTTGTGCAAAAGTTGCGAAGAACTAAATTAAACGATTTCGGGAGGGCGAAAAATAGGTCTTTGTTTAAATGGAGAGTCGATAGTCGGAAAGGAGATCTCCTGTGACCAAGGTTTGTGTTAAAAAAAAAAAAAAAACATTTTGTATCGAAACTGTGCAGATAGAAATGAAACCGTCGTTTGGAAGCTTTATGAGGTAAAAGAATGCTTCGAATCATCAAGGAAGGCCATCGCAATAGAGAAAGGAGGAAAAAATATGCGTAAATGGCTAACACGCGCTACAGGTGGCTTGGAGACTTCTTTTATCACTTCCGGCTCCATTTAAAAGAACCGCCAGTCACGTCTCATTGCACTTAATAACCTGTGATTGACACTTCTGTCCCCATCGGTGACTCCGGGCCACTCTGATTGGTTTAACTGCAGCAAGCTATGTTTGGGTCGCTGGAGATGGCGCCAATCATGTATGAAAAGTCCTTCTTCCGAAGGATTTTATTGAAAGTCTATTGTCAGTACTGCAGTATGACATTACTCCCGCCCCCTTCCTCTTCCGGATAGAGGACTCTGTCAAGTCCGTTAAAGAGAGATGTACTTCACACTGCTTCAGTGAGTGATTTCGAACACCAAGATGACGGATAGGGTTTGGAACTGGAATACAAATAAAGTTTTACCTGTACAAACGCGCCCATCACCAGAGTATCCAACTTTACATGTACAATTGTATGATCCGTTGGTGTAATTACACAAGGCATTCACATCACAACTGTGAGTATTTGCTTTGCACTCATCTGGTAACAGAGTATTAGTGAAAGGGAATTATCTTTTCTTACCATGTTCACAATCTTCACCCTTGAAGCCAGAAGTACATAGACAGCGATATCGTTTACTTGTAAAACCAGCTTGACAGGTTGCATTGTTCTTACAAGGAGTATTACCACAGGCGTTCTTTATAAACAAACAGAAACAAATAAAGGTTTAAATAGGTTTAGGTTTAGATTGAGAGGGAATAATTTCTTTATCTCAGCAAATGTTTTGCACTCATAAAATACCGTAAAATTCCGAAAATAAGCCCCTCCGTGTATAAGCCCCACCGTATACAAGCCCCCCAAATCTGAAACGCAAACATACCTCCTATAATAAGCCCCTCCGAATATAAGCCCCGGGGGCTTGTATTTGGAAATTATCCTCAACAAACCAAAGCAAACTACACATGAGGGTAGGAAATAGAACGGGTTGACAGGCCGCACATCTAGACCGCTGTGAAAGTATTTGTTTGACCGTTTCAAGTTTTGCTCTAACGAGTGTATCTTTTTAAGGATTTTCCTTTCTTATAAGTCTATTCTTTTCTAGAGCTAGGGGCATTGTATAAAAAGCAATGACATGTTTTGTTCGGAGCAGCAGTTGGCCTGCGTGGCAGGCGTCCGAAGGGGAGGGAGATGGGGGAAAAACCCAGCGTGCGAGGCGAGAGGCAGGAGGACGCGTCCTATTTCTCCTCGCCCCCTCGCCTCGCGCGCTGGGTTTCCCCCATCTCCCTCCCCTTCGGACGCCTGCAACGCAGGCTAAACAGTAGTGGGCAATCCCTTCGGACGTCGGAGCTCCCCCTTGCCAACCCCTTGCACGTTTTTCCTTTTAACTAATTAATGGTCAAAAATGTAGGTATAAGCAACTGAAAGACTCTCTTCTAAGAAAGGATTTGTGTGAGTGAGGGCTCCATGTTTATACCTATACTTTCTTTGAAAATTATTTTCAGCAATTATATTTTTACGATTAACCTGGTAACGTCTTAGCACTTCTATCCTTATTTTCGAATGAGAACTTGAGATAATGACGACGTAGATTGTTTCAACTATGTTGGAATTGTTGTTGCAATATCATTAAATTAATATATATTATTATCCATATACTTGGCCAAATTGATCGTCAAAACACACGCTGTGCGGGCCGCAACGGCCCTGAAGCTGATTGGTTCACACGATTAATTTAAACCAATCAGATTACGTTCAGACCGTTTGAAGCGGGAAAACCATCGAGGTGCATACGAGCGAACAGCGAGCTTTGAAGTTCAGTTTCACACAGAACGCATAGTTTTCAGAGAGAAAAATAGGTCTCCTTGTTATAAATGGGAATAATACAGACAAAAAGTTCGGATTCAGACTTGAAGATAGGCTAGAAGCAAGAGCACGATCCAGAAGAAACAAAGAAAGCAAGTTCTTGTCGTCTTTACAAGAAGCTAAACGTCGTTCGCTTGATTGAAGTACTGCAGGAATTTTACACCGACGATCAACTGGAAACTGTAAGTTCGTTAAAACGTCGTTCGCTTGACTGAAGTACCGCAGGAATTTTACACCGACGATCAACTGGAAACTGTAAGTTCGTTAAATATTATGATTATCTATGAGTTTTTAACTCATTGGCGATTATTTTCAGAGACTGTGTAGCTATATCGGCAAAGTTTTGCACCTGTTCAGAACATAGTTATAACATTTTCAGCGCGAAGTAAGTTCTTACTTGTATTCTTGAAAACGTTATTAAATGCGTGAGTCACCAGGATGTTATTGTTTATTGGCACACTTGTAGTGTCATTTGCGACCCTCGCGCCAATAAACAATAATTTTAATTTGATGCCCGGTTGATTTTAATAAATATAGCCTACGTCCTGTAAACGTGCTTTGTTATCTTTGAATGAAAAGAAACTGTACCAAATGTGACAAGAGTAAAGATAAAGAAACTGAAAAGATTAGAAACTCATTTTACATTTATCTGTATCTTGTCAAAAATATCATCTTTTATCAACTGTTAACGGTGCTCTTACATCTGTCCCGTGGTAAGCATGAGATTCTTCTTTTACCAGGTCCATATCATGCTCTTTGTGTGTTGAGTTGTTCAAGTCACAATTTTGTGATCCTGTTAATTCAAAGTTGATGCTGACACAATTGTCATCCAGGTAGCATTGCAGTTCACAGGAGTCCTGGTCCGGTACTTTGATGGTTCTTATCACGTGATTTATCAGGCGTTTTCCGTGAAAGGTATAAGAGCCTGAAAACTCCAAGTCGCGACAATGATCTGAAATAGTCAATTCAAATTATCAAAAACAATAATAGCTAGTTAGCTAAGTTGGACAACTTTAAAATGTTTTTATTTTCACATTATATAAACAAAAAAAAAACAGCTTAAATACCTATTTTAAACCTTGAAAATTATGTCAAAGCGACATTGAATGGTTGTCTTAAACTTCAATTAATGATACAAATAACAAAATTTCAGTTCGGATTCATCTTATTCAATTTTTTTTTCGCAAATGCTTTAATAGGTAAAGACTAATTTTAATACATCAAAAATAAATAAATTGGAACGGTATATTAGAGGAAAACCAGTGTTATTTATTTAATAGAAAACGTTATGAGAAAATTATTATCTTGTTTAGTCTTAGAACAACTGAATTTTTTTTTTTTTTTTTTTTTTTTTTTTTTATTGGTTTATTTAAACACACTTACAAGTTAAAAAAAAAAAGGAAAAAATAAATAAATAAATACATCGAATCAGTTGATAGAAGAAATGTAAATATAAATGATATAAATAATATATAAATATGAAAGATTACTTGAAAGATTACTTGAGCTATAATTAACATAAGCATATTTACATGAATTTCTCTATACAGTATTTAACATTAAGCCTTTTTACAAATTCATTTAGGTCAGGGTTCGTTTGATTAAGTTTCTGGTGGTATAGATAGTATTTAGCAAAAAGCATAGAGTAATTTAATTTCTTGTAAAGAGGCTGGCCATTGTCTGCCGATTTTCCAAATAGTAATTCTTCGACATTTAGCGAAAAGGAGGTGACGTTGACTTGATTGAAATATTGCAGCACTTCATTGAAAAATTGTTTAGAGATGGGGCACTCGATGAAAGTATGGCTCATCGAATCAGGCTGACCGCAAAAAGTACAATTTGGGTTATCTGTTATACCATAAAGGTGAAGTTCTTTCTTGGAAACAAGTATCCTATGCACAAGATTAAAATAAAATTCTCTAAGTTTGTTCTCTTTGCATATATATTTGAGCTGTTTAAAGTAGTCTTTCCAGTGAATGTCGTTTGATGAAAGTTCTCGCTCCCATTTACTGGTACCAGTTATCTTTGAAATACTTTTTTTCATGAAAAGCCAGTAGTAATCTTTATTTTTCATTTTCATTAGATCGATCGATATTGAAGAGGACAATTGAAAGTTAGAGCCATGGTTTAAAAAGTGGTTCTTATCTAACTGGGTATTTCTGGCCTTTTCTAATAAAGGTTTCGGAATTGCATTTATGACTTGATAGTAACTTAAGAAGTTGCAACTTGTTCCCTCCCCGTGTTTGCTTATTTATGTGTGTAATTAACCTCCTGTTTTCAATTTTAGGAGAATCAACAATTAAGGAGTGTGTAGGAAATGAACAATTTGTCTTAAACAATGATGGCAACAAGATAGCAACCTGTTATAGTAAAGAGTCAAATAAAACCAAAATGTACAAAATTTAAAACTACAGTTTCCTTAAATGTGGACAGTTGAATGGAGCGAACACAGCTTTAAGAACCTAGTTAAAATTGCCTCTGATGGCGGTTAAACATTAACACAATCCTCTAAGAAAAACGTACTTGGGACGACAATTAGTTGTAATTGATTTCAAAACAGACTTTTCGGAAAAAAAAAGTACACGAAAAGACAAGACGTTAAATTGTAAATCACCCTTTAATAACATTTACAGCCAATCAGTGATATTAAATCCAACGCGGCAAACACAGTCAGTTCAAATACCCGATACAAGTACGTCAGTGACAATAAGTCCACACCGTCTGTTGAAAATTTCATGTCATTTTTAGTTCCCTCTGGTCCCATGTAGTTGTTTAGTATAACATACTATAACTCTGGTTTTGTCCACAGTCTAACAACCAATCTGGCATGTGCCGTGAACTCCCTTTAACTAAGGCACTATTCTTAATATTAATTGTATCACGTGATTTCGAGACCGCGTGCTCGTATAAGGTATAGAGGTTTCAATCATTGTAATGTGTGATTGCTATTAAATCAGTGTGTTGGAAGACCTTGTGTTATCGAGTCGATTTTTATGAAAGGAACCTTACCAAGAGCAGCACTCGGTTTTACTTATCACAAAAGCCCATAGACCCTACACATGAACGGCTAACAAATTGAGTGAGTGACTTCCTAGCTCACATGGGGAACATTTGTAACCTGATAGGGCACTTTTCTCACCTTCCGGAGGGCACTTTTGTAACAAAACAGGCACTTTCGTAACAATAACGGGAACTTCTGTAACGATGACTTTTAACTCAATTCTGAGACTTATCCAACTTGTTCCCTCCCCGTGTTTGCTTATTTATGTGTGTAATTAACCTCCTGCTTTCAATTTTAGGAGAATCAACAATTAAGGAGTGTGTAGGAAATGAACAATTTGTCTTAAACAATGATGGCAACAAGATAGCAACCTGTTATAGTAAAGAGTCAAATAAAAACAAAATGTGCAAAATTTAAAACTACAGTTTCCTTAAATGTGGACAGTTGAATGGAGCGAACACAGCTTTGAGAACCTATAGTTAAAATTGCCTCTGATGGCGGTTAAACATTAACACAATCCTCTAAGAAAAACGTACTTGGGACGACAATTAGTTGTAATTGATTTCAAAACAGACTTTTCGGAAAAAAAAGTACACGAAAAGACAAGACGTTAAATTGTAAATCACCCTTTAATAACATTTACAGCCAATCAGTGATATTAAATCCAACGCGGCAAAATACCCGATACAAGTACGTCAGTGACAATAAGTCCACACCGTCTGTTGAAAATTTCATGTCATTTTTAGTTCCCTCTGGTCCCATGTAGTTGTTTAGTATAACATACAAAAACTCTGGTTTTGTCCACAGTCTAACAACCAATCTGGCATGTGCCGTGAACTCCCTTTAACTAAGGCACTATTCTTAATATTAATTGTATCACGTGATTTCGAGACCGCGTGCTCGTATAAGGTATAGAGGTTTCAATCATTGTAATGTGTGATTGCTATTAAATCAGTGTGTTGGAAGACCTACTTGTGTTATCGAGTCGATTTTTATGAAAGGAACCTTACCAAGAGCAGCACTCGGTTTTACTTATCACAAAAGCCCATAGACCCTACACATGAACGGCTAACAAATTGAGCGAGTGACTTCCTAGCTCATAATTAAACGAGGCTAGTAGAGCTAATTTAAATGAATGAAAAATAATTTTAAACTGGCAACCATTTATGCATAGGGTCTGTGTTCCGAAATTTTTGATTTGCGAAAGCGTTTATTATAACATGGCAATTGCAACCAACAAACTAATTGTTACATGACAGGGTTAATGCAACTGACGAGCAAGTCTTTAAACAGTCTGATCCAAGACTGTCTTGCCTCTATCCCAAAAGCCCATAGACCCTATGCATAACGGGCTAACAAATTGAGTGAGTGACTTCCGAGCTCAAAACGAGGCTAGTAGGGCTAATTTAAATGAATACAAAAGCATTTTAAACTGGCAACCATTTATGCATAGGGTCTATGTTCTGAAATTTTTGATTTGTGAAAGCCCATATAACATGACAACTGGAACCAACAAACCATTTGTTCAATGACAAGGCTAATAGCAACTAATGATCAAGTCTTTAAACAGTATGATCCAAAACTCTCTTGTTTCTATCATTAACTTAACAGAAAACGTAACAATACATAACATGTATACATAACATATATAACATGACAACTGGAACCAACAAACCATTTGTTCAATGACAAGGCTAATAGCAACTAATGATCAAGTCTTTAAACAGTATGATCCAAAACTCTCTTGTTTCTATCATTAACTTAACAGAAAACGTAACAATACACTTTTATTAAGGCCCAAGATAAATTTTATAAGCGCCGCTTTAAACTAAATAAATTATGTTAGGGAACACACCTGAATCGTTCTGACAGTTTAAAATTCAGCGATTATCCACTGCACTATAGGATTTACGTCATAATAAAAGTGTATTGAAGAAAATGTATATCCATTTTAAAGGCCCGTAAATCTCATCAGTTTTATCCTATAAATTGGTAACACTTTCTAGGGTATAAGAGGTGATAATGAAATAAAGTTATTTGGTGTTCTCGAAATAAACGAACAAATTCCAAAAGGTGCAATTTTACGAACTTCACACACCAAATATTCTATTTTCTCTAGCATAACTATGTATTTAACCAACGCTAACATTATACCCAAACAAGAAGCTACAATTCTCATGCCCCTTGGACTATTATCTGTGTTCAATCATGTTTTGAACTCCTCGGAAATTATGTATTCTCAAAATGGTTCCACTGAGGAAGCTATACTTCCACTTTTCAATTATACATTTTGGTCGAAGACAGATAGAAAGAAAAAGAAAAATTTGATACTTCCTTTTTCTAAGCGAAAATAAATATAAACAGTAATCACGTTATAAAAAAAATATTCTAATAATATTTACAAATGTACCTGAAATCTGCCGCAAACGCGTTTTTAATCATGCACCCTGGTTGTTTTTTCTCTTCTTACGGATTCGCGAATGGGCACGCAAACTAGTAAATAGTAGAATGCACATAAGCATTGGGGAAATGTCAAAAACATTACTAAGATAGTGTCGAGCTATCTTTAGTTAACGGCTTTCTTTGCTACAGGTTTTAGACCGCTTGTCCTACTGCGATGCTCTGATGACACGCCTTTCATACTTTACGCGATTGACAACAGTGTCCAACGGCACTTTCTTCAAAAACTCCTTTCCCCACGCATCTTTCAGAAGGGCTTCCCCTATCGTTTTCTTGACGATTGGGAATGATTTCATTATCATGTCTTTGAAGAGAGCTCGTAATCTTTCAAGGTCGAGCGGTGAAAATGCACCCCGAACGCTGCTCCCCAATGTTGGGGGAATGATATCACTGGTATTCTCGCTCTCCACATCCGGACACAACGCCCTTTGCACACGCTCCTGTAAAGTTTCCTCTTCAGTAGGGAGGTCAGGGGAGCTTGTAGGCTGCGGGGAAGTAGACTTTTGGTAACGCCACTGTGCACGCACTTTATCCAGCACTCTCTTTGGGCCTTGGTCCTTAAGCTGCGGATGGTTAGCAATCTTGTTTTTCACTGTGTCCATAGACACCGCCTCCATTTCTATTTCCTCCTTGAAAACTTCCTTTAGTAACGCTTCAATTTCCGAGGACCAAGAACCTTGCTTAGTTTTGGACTTGCCATCTTCAGACACTGTAAGGCTGGGGTTGCTGCTGGGAACGCACTTAAGCTGATCGTTGGTTACCTGGGCTCCACCGCCACCACGCATGACTTGCCGCAAGTGCTTGGAGGCTTGTACTGACGACTTCGATTTTTCTTGTAAACGGTAGTATTTACGTGCTGTCTCTACATTGTGGGCCATTAGATCGGCGAGATTTCCTCTTGCTTCATTGCTGTCGCTGTTTGTGTGCACTTTTGACACAGCTGACTTTCTAAACAGAGTAGAGCTAGGACTTCCCTCCATACCAGCTTTCTTCCAAATGGATTTAATGGCCTTGTTTATCTGACTGGATACCATCGCTTCTCCATTCCACGTTAAAAACATGCTTTCATCTGGACTGTCGGTCACGCCAGGAACTTTGCAACGTACGTCCCTAATGAAAATGTCCATCCAACCGTATAATTTCGAGCTGAGAACAATTCTTGCCGGACCATGTGTTTGGAGAGTTTTATGATCCTTAACAAGAACAACATTTTCCCCATCATGTTTTGAAACCCTGTTAAATTCCCCCACTTTCATATTGGCAAGAGCGCCAGCCCTGTTGGCATTGTCGATTGATATCTCAATCAACAAAAAGTCTCGGATGAGGGTGTACTGGCTTTGGCTTATATCCATTGAATGCGCGTCCGATAACTGGCCCAGGAGGCATATCGCGTCTCTGGCAGCTTTACTTGTCTCAAACTTTCCAATTTGCTCGGGGGAGATTAAAGCATAGAAGTCTTCTTCCATTTTCTCCCAGTGTCGTTTTGAGCAGCCCTTGCGCAAAGATGAAGACCATCTTGAGACTTTCTCTTTTAAAGACATGAGTTTTGCCGTTGAAATGTTTAAGCCAAGGTCTTCACTTAAACAAAACGAGTAGAAATGGCGGAGACTCATCAAATATGCCTTTGTAGTTTTGGGGTGATATTCGTTTTTGGCATATCCTTCCAGGAATTTTTCATTGATGACTTGTTCGTTAAACAATGAGATCAAGTTTTGCTTGCTGTCGATTACTTTCAGGAGTTTCGAAAGTTGCGCCCGATGCTGCTTGCTTGTACCCTCGTCAAGGTTTCCGCCATCTGCAGAATTCAGCCAGTTTTCAAACTGATAAATGGCTTTGGGTGTTGCAGCGTCTGAGGATTGACTGGCGCTTGCACTGTCCTGTTCTTCTTCTGTCTGACCTTCATCCTCTTCTTCAATAAATACAACTTCTTGGAGGATTGGACTTGACTCTTCTGCCAAACGAGCGCGACGTCGTTCGTGGTAAGGTCTCATGTAACATTCCTTTACAGGGCCTCGTACTCGTGATAAGGCTTCCTTGTATTCTCTGGAGGCTGCATGGAGATGATGGACATTTTTTAAGTGGGCAGGGATCCTCTTCACCAGTGACGTACAGCCATCGAGTGGGCAATAGCGATATTTGTGATAATCTTTACTCTTTTTCTCACTTGTCTTGGCTTCGCCCTCATCAGTAGCTTCCTTTTTCCTTTTAGCACTTTTCCCTGCGTCTGAGAAAATGTACTTCTTCCTCATACCAAAGCGAGTTACGGCAGTTCTGGAATGTTCTTTCGTCCAGCCATGCACGTCTTGGAGATGCCGTGGAAGGTGAACCACTTCCGCGGCACAATACGGTAACGGACAAGCCCTTTTTTCTCGAGATGAGCTGCAACTTTTGCTTTCGACTTGATTTTCAATTTGCACCTTTTCCTGTACAGAAAAAGAAAAAAATGACATGTTGTTCAAGGGCATACAGATGGACGTGGTTCGCGCATGCTCTTGACCATTCCCCCTTTTTGAGACTACATAAATTTAATAGGGAGCATAGTTTTAACATAAGGAAAGAGGAAGCCAGGGCCGTACATAGTGGGGGCTGGGGGGGGGGGGGGGCTGAAGAGGGGGCAGTTGCCCCTGCCAGGAAAACTAAATGCTGTGACTTTGCTGGGCTATTTCTTGTAGGAAGTGGAGGTGTGCGGAGATTGCCCCCGCAGACAAAAAATCCTAGGTATGGCCCTGGAAGCCACTGTCGATTTGGATTTTTGGTTGTTGTTGTTTGCTTAGTTGTTCTGAATGTTTAGAGGTCATACGGTAAGCTATGTTTTTCAGAAAATAATTCATAAAATGTACCTTTGTTACAGTGTTTAATGAGTTTGATTTCTCCTCCAGACTATCTTCTTTCAAAGAGTTTAATTCCTCTACCAGACTGTGTTCTGAAGTTCCACTTGATGCTGATGTCTCATCACTATCATTTGCAGGTTCAAAATCCTCATCTGAACCACCACTAGTAAAATCATCATCGCTTTCGTCCTTCAAAAGTAGTGAATTTTAAAATCCAGTCAGTCATGAAATGCAAACCAATAAGTTGGTGCAAGTTAAAATATTCAATTTCAAATATTGGCCAGATGGTTTTATTATTATTTCAGATTTATGTGTATGTGGTTCAAATTAATTGATACAATTTGGTATTTCTTTTTTTTTTCATTATCCATATCGGATATTATGCCAGCTTGTAGCAAGGGCAAAATTGAACCACAAGATAATACTTAGACATCTGCTGTAATTTTATATCATATCAACTGAAAATGAACAATATTTTTTCTGATGTATTTAAGCAACTACAGGGAATAAATATTGCTTAAGTAAAATCATGGTAGTATAAAGACACTACCTCGACCTGCACTTTCTGGATCAATTTGCTTGTTCTGTCAGCCTGATGATCAGTGTCTTGCAATCCATCCGATGCACTGTTACGGATCTCCTCCTAAAAAAACAATTACTACAAATAAATAACTGTGATTTATGCACTCAAACCTGATTAAAGTGTAAATTTGTAACAATCTGAAAATAAGTCCTTCATTTTAATGTTGAATTGTGTTAAATTCAAAGGGTGATGGGGGAGAAGAGTTATTTTACTAAGGTTGGGCTATATCTTGCATAATCCTTGAGCTATTTACAAATAAAATACAAAAAAAAAAAGAATAATAAATAAAATAATAAATGGAATTTTTCAGTGCCATTCCCAGAAGGAATTTAGTGGAAGTTATTAAATAACTTCCACTTCCTTGTGAAGGAAAGTAAACTGGAGAACCTGCAAGGACGAGAACTAGCAACAAATGCAGCCAACAAGATTATTGATTTATGTTCATTGAAAGCTGTTGTCTTCTGGCTGCCTCGCTCCACTAGCCCTTATGGTTATTCCAGGCAGCCAGTAATCTATATTTTCAATATTGTTTTTAATCTGTCATTGGCAAGTGAGTACAAATAAAGAATGTTGTTGTTACAGGACACCCAGTCAGCAGGAATCAAACCAACTGGCTACAATAATGTGTAGTTCCATAAAATATCCATACCTCTGCCACGGAAGGGATTTGTTTATGACCCCCCCCCCCCCCACCCCTTCTGGAAATTCCAAGTAAAATTCATACATTTCTTTAATTTTTTTGGTCTTTGAGACGACCACCCCCCCCCCCCCCCCCCCCTCAACCCCCCAAGAATTTCCAATCCCTTCTATGGGGGGAGTATGAATATTTTCTGTAACTACACAATCAGGGCTTCTGATAGAGTGGGCGAGAAATGGGAAATTCTGTGACATTTTCAACGGAAATTATGTGGTAATAAAGGTCCATTATGCAGCAAATGTGATTTTTTTAAGCTGATTTAGGTCTCAGAGGAGGAAAACCATTCTTTCCTGTCCAACAGGCAATTAGAGCATAAAAGAATAATAAAAGCACACCTAAAATAAAGCAACTGTTGCTTCATTTTAATCATTTTAATCTGAAATGCCTCATTTAGTCAAATAAATGTCACTTGGGAATGCATATTGAATGCTGCAAATTTCAGTTCATTGTCCACCTGAAAAGTGCCTTCCAGATATTTTCTTGTCCTGTTATATCAGAAGCTCTGAATAATGGGAGATGAGCACCCTCACCTGTAATAAATCTGACGAACCATCAGCTTCCTCATCCTAAATACAATTACTACACATAAATAAATGCCACTGATACATACTAGCCTGCTCTAGAAAATACCCATACCCCCGGCCCCTCCTCCCACACAGATCAAGAGGTATTGCAAAAGGTTTTTGTTGATTGAGTCAGTACTCCGGGAATCGCAGTTATTAGAGCCTTTACGATAACTGCAGAAATTCTCGCGCACTCATTGGCTAATATTTGTGGTCAAAAAGTTCATTGAAACACAAAAGAGAAAAAGCCTAACTTCTAGGTTGCATGCACGTTGAAAACTTTCACAAACAGCTTCAATCGCCCAAACTGTTTACAGTCTTTGGTGCTGTTAGTTATCAGAAATACGCAACAAATTACACCCAAAGGGAATCCTTTAAAGGGGAAATCCTTAAATTTGTTTTGAAGATGAATATAGATTGGGATTGAATTAAACTGTGAAGGGAAAACTCCAAGTTTGGCATGAAACTTGTTGAAGGGATTGTTTATGTTTGCCATGTTCTGCCGAGGCACAGCGAGTGGACAGAACTTAGTATTAATTCATCTTTTACTGTCTGTTAAAGTGCGTAGTCTGCAATTTTTCACAATTTCCAACTTACTGGTGACTCAGACTCTTTGGAATGAAGCTCAGCTATAAATTCACTTGCCTAAAAGGACAAAAAATAATCAGTACACAATGTGTGCACATGTCTACGCATTAATCACTAATTTCCAAGCTGCTTTCTATTTTGAGTAGCATGTTTTTTTTTCTCTCTTTTTTCCTGATAAGATAATTGCGTCCAAGGAAGAGTGTAGAACAAGAAACCACTGTAAATTTAAAGTTGATTCTGTGACATAAAGTAGAAACATTAAATAAATGATCTAATGGTGTTTATTTATAATTCTTGCATACCAAACTCACAGCTATGCAACATATTATTTATAGTAACATGCCCTTATATGGTCAAAAAACCTATTTTTTAGTAACACAAAGAGCTTTACGGTTTCTCAGGGGTTTCATTAAGTTTTTGTGCAGGAGGTCAGTAGAGTTTTTCAGCCGGGCATTTTTAGTTTTTCTTATAAAAGAAAGTAAGTAGAGAAGATGAAAACAGCAGGGCAAAGTCGAGGATAAGTCTCATTCACAGCCGGTCAATTTGCCCGGTGCCCAGCCCTTATTGAACCCCCTGGTTTCTTCCGCATGGTGGCTATCCACATGCATGAGTAGCCACAATAACAAGAATAAACATCTGGTTAGTATATGTGACAAGGACAATCACTGATAAATAAAACGAATTTGAATGTGGACGACATCATAATGACAACAAAAAAATCACCTTCAGCAGCTGCTCAGATTTAGAATGGCTTCAAACTTGCATTTAATGGCTTTAAAATTTAAAGTTCATCATCATCACTATGAGCAGCAATTAAAGTATCAATTTAAACTCTCTCTTTTGCTTGTGACCATTTATACAATTGCTCTTATTGTACAGAATAAACATCATAATGATTTCAATAATTACCTCCACCATCTCAAACTTGGAGTTGTACCAGACAATTGACATCTTGATGCATAGGCACATCAACAGTGTAAAAACAGTGTTGCTCTAAAACGAAATTCTAAATAAAATAAATGAAAGGCACTTTAGAAGATTTCTGCATTGAGTGTTCTTTAATTTTTAAGCAAACAAATTGATTAACAGACAATTAGTCAGTTCCAGGTAGAGTCACGACTTCTAAAACTTCCGGATAACCATAACTCAAACCAAATCCATTTCTTTGAGAGTGGATTTGCTTCATCGACTTCACACACTGCACTTCTATCCCCGATTCCCGAAACCCCTGATCAATTTCCAGAGCGACTTATGTTTTCCTTTGACGTGGAGGTCATTTAAATTTATACGCTTCGTTGCTTTTGATTATAATCATGTTTGTACATTCGTCCACTGTTCTCGTTACCATTCAGATTTAGGCTTAACTTATAACAGGGCTTCTGATATTACGCGATGGTGCGATTTCGCACAATCGACCTCAAATCGCATCCGATCGCACAATTCACGAAAAATCGCATAATTCACCAAAGAGCGCAAATTATTCTTAAAATAAAACATAAATCAACAGGTTTTTAAAAAAATTCAGCATAAATACGCTACTTTTAAGATGATTTACCTTGGAAAATGCCTAAAAACCTTCGTCACGTTCGATTTCGTAAACATTCGAAGTTCAAGGCGTTGTTTTGCATGTCGGGGGCCTGGTGCGAGTCTCGTTCTTAAAGAGTCGCCTATTGGTGCAACACAAAGAAGTCTTTTGTTCTAGTTAGCCAATCTGAATGGTCGATATATAAACATCACCGAAATGATGACACGATGCCTTCTGTATTCACGTTGGAAGTACTAGTGTGAAAAATAAGTAAAGTTGTCAGTTCTTCGGCGAAATGTAGTTTCTTTCGTTGAAAACGTACTCATGGATAAGTTTGTAGTGAAAACACCCGCTGTTTCTTCGACCGAGAAGTCCAGTTCCCACCTTCCGCCGAATCTGACAGCTCACGATCGAGCAAGAAAGTACCCGGAAGGTACGTTCCACGTGGACGATGTGTAAATGTGAAAAGCTAATCTTAGCATGCACGAATATCAATATCGATCATTGAGTTGGCATGTTAATGCCGATAGTGCAGAAGACCTCAGTTTGAATTTATATATTATGTCAATAATTTGCACAATTACTGTTCCTTTGTGTTCCAAATGTGTTTAGGACAGCAAAAAAGTGTTTTTCTTCAACTGAAACCCTCTAAAACAAGCTTAAAATTGCTCAGAAAAAAATCGCACAATTTACATTTTTTATCGCACAATTGGCCTTTCTAATCGCATAATTTACCCTGAAAGTTTCGCACAATTTACAATTTTTTATCGCACCCTATCAGAAGGCCTGTTATAAGTCTGATATTCTTTGCTTTCTTTGAATTACGAGGACGAAAATCGGCCTGATTGGAAATCAACATTTGGGCTAAATCGGGCTGATGTTTTTAGTGTGTACATTTGAAATACAAATTATGGCCACTGTAATCAACAAAATTCGAATTGCAAATATCTAAAAATCGTTCTAGCACGACTTTCACAGTCCTTCGGTCATTATTGTACGCATTTCTTTCCTCGTAAAACTGGCCACATACGGTCTGTCTTTTGGCTTTCAAAAATTTCGAAAACTCGATCAGAAAATGTGATCAGAAAATTAATTCATTTACTTGGTGCCATTCTCATCTCAAAATAACTCTTTAATGTAAAGACATCTAAATGATACTTTTCGGTACATAAAAAGACGAGCATAAAAAGACGACTTGGGGCAAGTCTAGTACAAATGGTACATACATAAATATAACAAAAAAAAGGAGAGTCACTTACCTCCTGAAGGAAAATAAACCTCGTGTCGTACATTGATCTCAATCACGTGTAAAGCTAGTCATGTGACCTCAGTCGTACTTTCCTCACCTTGCTTCTCACTTGACAGAAAACGTAAAATACGCTACTTGCCACTAGTTCAATGCTTATTAGGGGCCAAGATAAATTTTATAAGCGCCGCTTTAAATTAAATAAATTATGTTAGCGACCTGAATCGTTCTGACAGTTTAAAATTTCAGCGATTATCCACTGCACTGTAGGATTTGCGTCACATCTGAAGTGTTCTTGAAATGAATGAACAAATTCGAAAAGGTACAATTTAAGTTAATTCGTGCAGAGGGTTTAATTGAGCGAAAAAAAAAATCCTGCAAACCGAAAATCCCCCACCCCCTATCACTTTTCTAATGGTTCGTTCCTTAGAACTGCACCCTCTGCAGCTGACTCGTCATTCTTTGGACAGCAAGTAGGCTATGACGTAAGTTGGAACAGTCAGTTGTATTTAAATTAAGACTACAAGCAGTCCCTTTTTTCTTGGTCCGTCGAGCACAAAGTGAAAAAATGGCCAGACCTGGTAGAGGTGCCTCGCCGCGTGGGCGTGTCTCCTAGGTTACGCGCGGCCATTTTTTTTCGCTTCGCACTAGACGGACTAAGAAAAAAAAGGAACTGCTCGTAGTCTAATTTAAATTGTTGAAAATAGGCTTTTTCTTTCATGATTAACCATCGTTTTGGACTGTTAATCAAGTGCAATTATTTGCCTGTCATAAGCCTCCATTATAATCGCATTTAAACGGTACAAATTAGATCTCTTAAGGCTGTGAAACTGAACCTAATCAAGGAAGATGACTTCGCTCAATCTGTAACAGTCTTAACTGAGTACATGCACTAACTAGAAAGGGTCATTTGTCGTTGAAATGAGTGAAAAAAAAAAGCTTTTTATGCAAATAACCTTAATCAAACTGCGCAAAGTGAAACGCATCAAGGTAGCAAAAAGGTTTAAAAACCTCTAACTCCCTCCCGTTTTGAAGGAAAACTCTCAATTTTGGGTCACTTATTACTCTCATGATAATGAACAATTTCAACTAAAGTATGTTTGTTATCTCTCAAAAAATAATGCCAAAAGTAGTATTGGGAAGATATGGCAAATCGGGAGCTTTTGTAACGTTGCCGGTTTTTAGACATCGGTACCTTGAAAAATTCGTCAAAAATTTGAATCTCTGTCTATTCACGTCAATCCTTTTTTGTTACAATGCCAGATAGCTACTCTAATCGCTGTCCAAAAATAAGCACTATTGGTTAGATTTAACGAGAAAAATAAACTTTTCAAAGTCGCTGTGCAAAAAAAGGGCTTTTTCCGAATCGTGAAACCTTTCATCGACATGAAAAACGAACGACATACATGCTGAAATTTTGGAAACCTCAATTTCTGCTTTTCAAAGAGCCGTGGTAATTGAGAGAATGGTATGGCACATGAATGGTAATCCAATAGCTACAATTCATCACGTAAAATAGAAAAAAAACTTTAAATTTGACCTTACCACGACATAGGGATCCTTTGTCACCTCTTGATCATTAATTTAGCCTTAATTCCGACACATTTATGTGGAATTAACTGAACGTGTGTATGCAGTAAGCCCTTGTAGTTATGCTATCTTGGTACGAAATTCAGAATTTTCCATACGGAATAAGCGATGCTACTACCAAAAGAGAATAATGTTACCAAAGTGCCTGCTCATACCTATGGAGAGAGGGAGAGAGAGAGAGAGAGAGATAGAAGTAAAGGCACTTTGGTAACCAAATTGTGACACTCTCGTAACCTAAAATGGCACTTCTGTACCTTTTGTGACACTTTTGTAACTTTTGACACTTTTGTAACCTGGCACACATGTGACTTTGTGGCACTAATGTAACTCTTTTGGCACTCGTGTAACTTTGTGGCACTTCCGTAACTTTACATTTTTGAGAAGCCGGTGTACTCAAAATCAACAACTGAACCATCTTTGATTACAAAAGAGCATGTGACCTCAACAGACTTTGCTTTCATCTACCACAAATAGTAAGATGAACTGATTAAATAACACGCGGTTAGTATCATTACAAGCAGACATTGGGCAAGATTGGCCCACCATATCTCTTTGGCAATCACTTTGACTTATCGTTTTTGTTTTATTTTTTAATTATACTTCGTCGAGAACATTTAGGGAAAGCTTAAAATAATCGATTGACAACTTATATTTCTGAGGAAGCGCCTTCATGCCGGCAGAAGGCTGCAAGCCCCCACGTAAGGAGTTACAAGATGAAACACATGGAAACCTTGCATGTTTGTTTTTGGGACTCATTTGGCCAGAGTTTAAGAAAGCAATCACAGTTTACAGCATTCTCGTCCCCAGAGGCCGTGATCCTTTTGGTCAGCACCAAGAATCACGACCTCTGGGAAGGTCCAACACTGGAAGTCCGCGATTCACGGACTACCCGTTACTATGCGCATGCACAAAGTAAAATCTGACAAATCTGATTGGCTATAAGGTACAAAAGGAGTTCTCAACGCATGCTCAAAAATTTGGTTGCAGCCAGAGGTCTCGATTCCTTGGTGCTGACCAAACGACTCGCGGCCTCTGGGGACGAGAATGAGTTTACAATGAAATTCCTGTTCGAGTTTTGCGTATGCACCCAGGTGATATGCGCAATAGCTGGAATAATGGAATAGTCCTGTTTAGCATGTTTAGGTCAGACTAACATGTTTCACAACCCAGCCTTGCTTTCGAAGTGCAAACTTGTAAATTAACCTTTTATCATAGTAATGAATATGAAGACGACACCCACATGAAAACTGCGCTTAGGTGGCAGAGGGTTGAGAATAATTTACGTAAACGAGGCTTGGTGGTGAATTTTGAGCATAAGATGTCATCATGGATAAGTGCTGTAGATCACATCATGTGTACAATATCATTATTTCAAGGAAGGGACGGTTGTTCCTTACGAAATCTTTTAGTTTTGGAGGTAACACTAAAATCCATTTCTTTTGATTTCGTTTCATCATGTGTAACCATTTTCTTTTTATCCCAAATGCAAACGGGGAGAATGGCGTTTGTCTTTCCATTGCGCATATTTCATTTAAACCAGCTAATAATGAAAAGAGTTTAACTCAACTTAAATACCCAAAGCAAGCAGATTTTACTAGCTACTTGTAGTTTTGACTGTAACAGCAATAAGTTGCACTAATCTCTGTGCAGATGAAATAAAACTGTAAGCGAGGATACTTGATATTTCAACTGAAATAACGTACTTAAGGCTCCACGAGAACAAGTGGGTCGTCAATACAAACTCAAACCATTGTTGTAGAGTAAACACAACAACTTTACCGACATTTTCGTTCACCTACTACTAATAAAACAGTCCGCCTTGCTTGAAAACTGACAACCAAACGTTTCCCTTACGATGTACATGTCCAGATGACACACGCTTATAACGTCATGCTCCACTGAGAAGTGGGAAGGGAATAATTGACATACTTAATACACATTTTCTGACATCTTGTTCCAAAAAGTATTAACAACAGTAAAACTCGACTGTCATGTCGACAGTGTATCTTAATTTTCAACTAATGAATGAGGCAAGTGTTTACTTTTCTAACAGTCACCGAGTCGCTTGTTGGAGTGCTTACGCTTTCGCTCATACTTGAGCCTGCTAACGATTTGAGCTACAGTAATATCTTTAAACAGTGTCTTGTCTCGTTCTTCCCCTGTCAATCGTTTCAAAATCGTAGGCTTAGAAATTGGCGCGCCTTCAATCATATCTTGAAATAATTCAATCAGTTTTTTAGCCTGGTGGTCACTAAAAATGCCTTTGGATCTTTGCTGAGTCGTATCTGTCGGTGCCAAAATTTCAGAGATATGGCTGCTTGTGTCTTTAAACATTCTACCGACGCGAATGGCAACAGTCTCTTCCTCAGTAGGTAGTGGAACTAGCTCATCAACTTCCCGGGCTGTTTGGGATCTGTAACGCCATTCCGAACGGATCTTGTCATATACTCTTTTTGGATTTTCGTTGCACAATATCGGGTCAGACTGAATTTTTTCTCGAACCGCTGAAATGGTGACACTTTGTGAACTTATTTCTTCTGCAAATAAATTTTGCATTGCTTGTAACGACTCTTCTTTCCAGGGAGCTCGTGCTGCATTTGGGGAGTCAGGTGTAAGGGGTTCGTCTTCATTTGTCACATGTATTGCCTTTCTTGTTCCCAGCTCTTGATCGTTTTCCTCACAGTTTCTCATAACTCCATGAAGCTTTTTAGATGCTTTTACAGATGACTTGTTTTTCTCGAAAACTCTGTAATACTTCTCGGCAGTACCTTCTCGATGCGCCATTAGATCAGCCAGGTTGCTAGTAATTTCTTTATGGCGGGCGTGGCATTGAGATACGGCGCTCTTTCGGTAGAGAGTATGGTGAACTGGTCCCTCAATCCCGGCTTTCTTGAAAATGGAGCTAAGCACCTTGGTCATTTGATTTGACCCCATTCGTTTTCCTAACCAAGACAAAAACAACGCCTGTTTTCCATCGTCCTGTGCATCCTGAAGTCGAGATCTCATTTCCGTTTTGAAAATCTTGATGTAGTTGTACAAGTGCTTTGTAAGTACCACCCTAGCTGGACCATGGGTGTCCACAGTCTTGTGTTTAAGAACTCGAACAACATATCTTTCGTCCTCAACTTCAGCCCGCTGAAACTCTGCTACAGTCATAGAGGAAACCACTCCAGCACGGTTAGCATTGTCAATCATTATCTGAGCGATAAGGTAGTCTCGCACAAGCGTATACTTGGCTTGATTCATTTCAACTTTGGCTCCATCGCCAAGTTCACCTAAGACGACAACTGCATTACGCGTAGCCTGGCTACGGTCAAACTCGTGTATCTTCTCTGGAGTGATCAGGGTGCTGACATCTTCCTAGTGTTTTTCCCATCTTCGTCGTGTTGTTTCTTTCTTATATGAACTTGACCATCTCTTTAATTTGTCACGTAAGCGGATCACATCTTCGTTATTAAACACAACACCGTTTGGTCTGTCTTCTAGCAAGTAGGAACAATAATGCTGCAAGCTCATAAGGTATGACTTTATGGTGGCTGGAGAATACTTCTCAACAGCATGTGGGCCAAGAAAGACATCTCTTATCTTTTTAGCATCCAGCAATGATTCAAGTTGACTTACTCCACCAACAGTTGCCAAAATGTTTTTCAACTGTGCAACGTGCTATTTAGCCGTTTTTGTATCTTTCCTTTCGCCGTCAGGAGATACTAGCCACTTTTGAAACCCATTTAATACCTCAGCAGGTAGCGTTGCGGTTCCATTCTCTTCATTCTCTAAGCGCCCGTCAGATTCGTACAATTCACCACGGGTTGCATTATTGGCTTCGTCATTGACTGACTCGTCTGTACTAAAAAGGGCTGAATCAGCATTCTCTGAATTATCAGGGCCTCGTTGAACATCTTCATCTTGTGACATGGAACTTGTTTGACTTTCACCACGGCTCATTCTTCTTTCTTCTTGTCGCCTTTTTCTTTCCTTTTTCATTCGAAGGAAAATATGAGGCCTTGAACCAGACATAACCTTTGAAAAGGAGATAAGCTTTCTGTACTTCGCGTCATCCTGTTTCAATTTATGTTTCCTCCTTAAATGCTGTGGCAATCTATCTGTTATCATCTGGCAGCCTTGAACAGGACACAGCTTTCTCTTTCGATTGGGTTTCTTCTTGTTGTTCTCAGTTACAGGTTGTGCTTTTCTCACTTTTCTATTTCCAGCAGAAGCCATTTCTTCACTGGTGAAAGCATACTTCTTGCGAAGATTAAATCTGGAGGTCGCTGCCTTTGCATTCCCTCTGCTCCAGCCATGGACATTTCGCAGGTGTCTTGGAAGATGGACAACTTCTTTATCGCACATGGGCAATGGACATTCTTTCTTTTGGCGACAGCCCACAACACTTTCATCTTCACTTTGCTCATTAGATTCTTCGTTGTTAACTTCTCTCAATGTTTCATCCATAACTTCTTTACTATCTTCAACATCTTCGCTCCATTCGTCATCACTGGCTTCTGTACATTCTTTATCTGCATCATCTTTATCCCCCTTTCCTTCCTCTAGAGCTGAAAAGCGATGTGACTGTTCACTTGTCCAGCGATGCCTCAAATTAAAATACCTTTCTTTGCACTGAAAGAACATAAACACACATATTTGTTGAGGTCTTTTCAGTATAAATATAAACTTGAAAATGGAAATCCTCCTAAGTACATAACGAGAACCAATCTCTCTTAATAACAATCTTATATTCCAGACAATGAACTTCGTTATCGATTATCGAAAAAAAATGACATCAATGAGTGACTAGTCATCAATCATTGCCAATGTTCAATAAGTAATCAATGAGTAATTGAACCCCAATAATTTTGGGACCTATCAATTCCTGATAATCAGTCTTCAATGTCATTGATTACTCCTTGATTTCACTGATCTATCGAATAGTCAATGAATACATCAGAATAATCAATGACTAATCACCCAATGAACCCTTTGATTACCTATCAGTTGCTCACTGATGTCATCGATTAGTTATGATTTCAGGCAGCAAGAGGCAATTTGCCACACCTGGGACTTACATTGGATATTTTTGGTTTCAGTTTAGCAGTTAATATATACTTGCAGGTACAACAGGTAACTAACACATTGCTTGATTTACCCTTTTGGCTGCTTCAGCATCACCTCTTCGTAGGGCTGCTAACTCTGCACATTTCAGATCTTCAAGCCTTGCTTTGACACCAAAATAATCCATTTTAAACAACACTGGTGGTACAGGGGGCGACTTTCTTTAACTTTACCTGGTCTGTGTGAGTAGGCATTAACATGAGCTAAGTAAAAGGAATCTTGAATAGTATAGCTGACCAAAACACCATTGACCCGTCAAGAAGTTAACAAGACATTTCTTTAATGGGATTTACCACTCAATGATAATAATCCCGTACAATAGTAGACAGTTAATTCCATTCTATTACAGATCATTACAGTGTCACTGCTTAAACTTCAGATTCATAGATCGCTGCTTAACGAGTCATAATAAATCTAATCCCCAGTTTTCTGTAACTTCTGTCAAGTCACATTTCCTTCGTTATTCCAAGTTTTTGGTGTACATTAAAATAAACTTAAGCTTAAAGATCAGCACGTGTTCGTACATGCATAACAAGGTGTTCACAAACAAATGAAAAATCACATGGATCCGATTCACACCACAGCTACTTCATTATAAGAACAAAGAACTACCTTTGCAGAAACTCTTTTGGCCTCGATAAGAAAAGATGGCGAGCAAAAGAGACATGATAGCCGGAACGCCGAGTTAGTTTACCTCAGACATCTTGCCTTCTTGTCAGATTAGCTCAGCCGTGCCGCGGATGCCCTGGGGACTGATTTAGCAGTCCCATTCTTTCATCATTGCCCAGCTTTGCCTTTCATTTCGCCGCGGGTCAAACTTTCAAGTAGTTTTTCTTTCTTTCTTTTTATTTCGAGGGATTTCGTTCACATGGAGGTCAAAATACCAGAAAGGACATATAAAATAGTTGCTGGTGGTAAATATAATTTAGTTTATTTTTGAAACGCTTCGCGCCCGAACAAAGCAGGCGAAACAAGTTTATACGCGTTTTTTAACACCCATAAAAAACTTTTAAGTAAAGTTTTAAAAAACGATGATTAAAAATCATTCTTTAAATAGCGAAAATTAAAATCTAATCTATTTTTTTGCTGTTTTAAAGTGGTTGAAATCTCATCATAACTTTGAATACCTGTATCAGTGACCACATCGTGAGACAAACGAGAATACTTGATTATTATTGTATCCTACAAGTATAAATGCAGCGCGAGTAAAGGTATCCCATATGGGCATTCCCACTAAATATTTAATAAATCTATGACGTCAGTAAGAGGACGTTAAGAATTTTTTCAAATTAAATGTGCGCAACACTAACAGAGATTTTGTTAAAGGAGCAGTGTCACGGCATTTGAAGTCATTTTCCCGTTTACCTTCAAATTGAAGGAAATCCAAAAGTAAGAGTTTTCTAATGCCGAAAAACACCAACGGGATAATAAAATGCTGAAATTACAAAAGGATTGTTTCGAATGACAACGATATCGACCGCGTGACAGACGACAAACTTGAAAAAACTTGCCAGTAGCTCCTTTAACCTATGCCCACGATAGCACCCCTTTTTTTGCATTTGTGCATTGAAATCAGTTTAAAGCGTCACTGTGTAGCATAAAAACGTGCACCGCATACAAGAAAATGCAAAAGAATGTGACCCATCTTTACCAATAATTTATCGCTGGGTAAAACGCTTCAAAAGTCGGCAGAGCTGATATCTTTACAGTTTCCCAAGCGGCCGATTCTACTTTTAACAGTAGACACCAACATTGGTAACCAAGCTTTTTGGAATGGGTGACACCATACCTGCTCTAGTTAAGGCCTCGACTTCGTGTCAAAATGAAATAAAGCCTAGATAAAGCGATTAATAGACCTAAGTTAGATTCAAGCTCAGGTTAGGGGCAGGGTTAGTAATTTTTCGGACGTTTAGCGGATCCACATGGCAGTGCATTAGTGATAAAGGGACGTTAGCGGGCTAGAGGTTCCGGGTTTGATTGCTGGCGGTGACATGCAATTTTCTTTCCTTTATCTTTCAGTAGAAAAAAAAATTAAGGATATACTGATGAAATGTCTAAGTGTCGCACGAACCTGTAACAAAGGGGAAAAATGCGTCAGTGTGCACACTGACTACAAATTATGGTTCCGTTTTAGGCCCAATAGCCCAACCTGTACTACCAAACTCTTCGGCGAGTGCTCTAATAGAACTCAATACACTGGTTTCTGCCTGCAACGGCGATTCTTTAAGTGTTTCTTATACAGTATATCATATTGGATGCGCGAAAAAAGGATTCCTGAAACTATGCAGGTTGGAAGCTGTTCCACATGGCAGACTCACAGAACCTCACAATTCTTTTCTATAATTTAATGATAGCCCATTTTTCCCAAACCAAATTCGCCGGCTTTATTTGCTGCTATTCAACTTCGTATTTCCCGCATTCAGTAATAGCTCAACTACTGCAGCAATAACCCACGTACCATTGTCCACGAACCGCATAGGTGGGGACGGGAGAAAATAAATCGATCTATTAAATACTGAATCTTAATAAGAGAAATAACAATTTATGCATGTCTTAAGATTCTCGCCTTTAAATTTAACTTTGAGACCTTGATAACTGTCCGCTACATAAAGTGCATCTACTTGTTTTACTGTAGATTGTAGTAAAGTTTCAGTTTATCAATTAAACGTACCCCAGCACAAGAAAATTAAACCTAACAATTTACAATTCATTCAACAGTAAGCAGTGGATGCGGCAATTGTTTGTACCAGAGTTTATTTCATTTGGACGCTTTGGAATGGGAATCTCCCAATGAGAAAAATCTAGCGAAAATGGCACTCTCGTAACCCGCATTTCAGTCAAAAGTGCATGTTGGTTAAATGGCTGCCAAGGGCAGGAAAAAAAAGCTGCAAAGCTGAAACTGCGGCACAATAAAGAAATATCATAGGAGTAGATGTCACAAAAATTCCAGCTCGAAATGTCGAATAACATAGTCATAGTGGACTTGTCGACTTCAAAATTGCACTTCACAGGCTAAAACCGAATCGTCAATCTTGAACATGGATGAAAGAAGGTATAGTTGTACCCGACTTTTTCAAACTCTGATAAAACTGGGCAGAGAATTGTCGGGGTAGTTGAGAGAACCTAGTGGTGTTTATTAGCAATCGATCTATCTATTGCTTGTTGAAGAATTTGCTTTTTACCCTTTAAAATGTGGTGTTACCCCGAACAGTGCCACAAAGGTTACGTTTCGTGCTTGTAAAGTTGATAAAACAGAGTGAAATGCATCGCCTCTTTTGAAATTCTGACATAAAACAAGTGACACGTTGAAAAATCCATCGTGCCTTGATTTCCGGATTTCTAAGCATTATTCGATAAAATTTTACTTGAGAGAGAAAAGGTTACAAAAGTGGTGTACTTTACTTCTAGGAGAGAGAGAGAGAGTGAGAGAGAGAGAAAATGACAGGAGAACTTTGATAAAAAATAGACAAAAAAACTCGTCAGAGTCGGATTAGTAAAAGAAAATACTGTAATTCTTAGAAATCGGGATAAAAAAGTGTAATACATGAACGAAAAAATAAGCAATCACAAGGCAGTCGAAAAAAATGAGAAACAATAATAAATATATTTCTGGCGATTCTTTAAAAAATATGTCAAAATGCGTTTAGCAGAATATTTTAGAATGTATTGAAAGGAACTAAAATTATCATTGTTCACCACAACTGGTCTCTTAATTATACAAGATATCAAGTTTAAAAACATTAAGTCGACAACTTACCATCTAGGCAATTCAAAATGGTTTTGAGGAAAAACAGGAGAAAGAAGATTCGCAAGTGATTTCGAAAGCTCGTGTACATACTGGTTCATAGCGTTTCGTCAGACGTGTCGAGCTTTACTTATAATATCGAAATTTAAATATAAAGTTGCCTTTACAGGTACACATATTCAGTCTTGTGACAGGCAATAGACATACATTTCCTTTTAAGTAGTTGCTTTATTAGTTTTTTGAATAAAATATTTTGTTTGAAATTTTATAATTACCGCTTTTAGATGAGACGCACACCAACAAACAAGAACAGAAATAATCTTTTGCTATTGTTTAATGAGTTACTTGAATAGTTTATTTTTGGAAAACTATAAGATAGAAAAAGACAGTTTGGCTGCATTATGGACAAAATGAACAGAGTGATGTCCAGCATGTTGCATGGTCTAAAATGACTATTGACCGGCTGTGGTTGGCAGGTGGCAAGTATAATAATAATAATAATAATAATAATAATAATAATAATAATAATAATAATAATAATAATAATAATAATAATAATAATAATAATAATAATAATTTTTTTTTTAATATAATTAATAAACCTTTATTTACAATTCAAAGAAACTATTTAGTAACAATCAATTAATAATAATAATAATAATAATAATAATGATAATGATAATGATAATGATAATGATAATGATAATGATAATGATAATGATAATGATAATGATAATGATAATGATAATGATAGTAATAATAATAATAATAATAATAATAATAATAATAATAATAATAATAATAATAGCTGTTATGTATTGTCAGCGATTGCTCACGTAAGTATTAAAGTTGGGTACCCTGTGCATGTGTGCACGTGGAGCCCGCCATGTTGGATTATAGTATTCATGTCTTTCGTGTGTCTTTGCATCCGGCCTAATCAAATGTATCCCGAACCCATCAAGCGGTTTCTTGGTATTTAACAATAACCACTAAATTCAGCAACATATTATGATGCATATTGTAACATATTACAACCTACACCTTTAAAGGTTTAGCGATGTCACTTATATGATAAAGTGATGTGCTTCAATGACAGAAAAAGAGGTGGGGACACTTTTTAAAGGAATCTTTAGATACTACAAAATATCTTTTTTGTATTACCGTCCTCGTTAAAGGATGAATTTCAATGCAAATCTCATTTCTTACAACCCCCCTCCCCCCCGCCATGCAATGCTGACATACATATCGTCATCTTGCTGTATGGGATGGCCAATTCTCAACATTGCTAGGGGGAGAGGGGCTAGCGCTAGCAGTCAATTTCACCCAAAATATGGTAAGTGCCCCAACACTTTTTTCCCGAATTGTTGACTGATCATTATAAGCCAAATTTAACTCGGCATAAATGGATATCACTGTGAATGCGTGCAACGCCCTTAACTACCTACTAGGCCAGGCTGCATACTCTTTCGGCGTAGCGTAGAGGTAACCACGGCTCTCAGGTTTTCCAGATGCGTGATTCACAGCCAAATGTCGCTACTGACATAATCACTGTAGATGCATATTTCACCGTATTTTTGGTAAATATTTAATTATCGTTCCCATGAAACTCTTAAAAAGTCGCTCCGAAAGTTTTAATTTAATAATAGGAGGCGCACGAGGCCGTAAAATACGACGGGCAGCTGTGAGCCAGTTTGGTCAATTCTACTACTTAAAAGACCTCGATGGCGCAATTCAGATTCAAAAACTACTTAACATGATCTAAATGTCCTACGAATAGCTTCTTTATGTGCTCACAGTTGAGAGGGGATCTATATTTCCCGTTAAAAGTAATTCCTTTTAGTAAATTTTCAACCTCGTGATAATGATTATCAAGCCCTCTGATTGGTTCCCTGCATTACGGATCTGAGCCATTATCCTTAAGTTGACCAAATAAGGTAAAACGATGAAAAGGGATGGGCTGTGTTTACAATTTTGCTCGCCGCGAGAAGAAATACTACAAAAGCGACTCAGAGTAATTAAATATAAAAAAAGTACTTACTAGTTAGAGCGAATAAACAAACTCTACTAAGAAGCACGGAGATCGATGCGAAACGTAAAAATACAAGAAAACGAGTAAAGCGGCAATAATACGGCGTTCACGGGAAGAAACCAAAACTACTTTAAGTAAAAATAGAGTTTTGACGTTTTAACGGGAAACCCAGTTTTTTTAAGAGGCAGGGATAGAAAATACCAATATGTAATTTGAAAACTGTAGGTAGTTTCGTCCATTCATTTTTATCTGGAAAAGAAAGAATTTGGAAAACAGAAATTGCAAAATTTCCTCCAAAAATTATTTTTTGCCCTATATTTTTCCACAATCTGATTTGCTAGTGAAGGTAAGCAATGAAATTTGATTGGTTGTTAATATTTCATTTTCATTTTGATTGGCTAAAAAGGATGCGATTTAGAGCACAAAAATAGTGAGATTCTGGTGAAAGCCAATCAGAATGCAAGAATCACTAGTAATTTCAAAATGGGTGAAATTACAGTTTTACCAGCCATATTTTGTAGCTTTTGGAGTACGCCGTGTATGGATGAGAAATCTGCCAATGGTTCTCCACTGAGTATCCCAGCTTGAAATTTTGTTTCACCTTGCTATTTTTTTAACGTTCAGCTACACTTTGGATAGTTCTCACTAAGATCCGGGTCAAACGCCGTACTTCCCATGAGCCGAATCTAATGACAGTTTGGGTCGACTAAAGTAATAAAAAAAACGCTTCTTTGAGTCAGAAGTCGAACTTATTCAGTCGTGCCGAACTGCTACACCAAACGAAAAAAACGGTCTTGTTGGTAAGTGGTTTTCCAAGGTAAAGTCAAAATGGCGCCCTTAGACTTTGGTTATGCGTTTGGTTCGACTCATGTGAAGATCGGTGTTTGACCGAAAGTCGATCTTCAGGCATTATTCACGGCTGGCCAGACATGAAGAACGCCTCAGCCGCTCCAATTAAAATCAGTCAAGCTTAATTGAGTCGGCTCATGTGAATGGTATGGCGTTTGATCCGAGTCCAGCATTGACCACACTTTATATTGATCATGAGTTGTGTATGATTGATCATTGTCTTTTTCACTGGTGTATTTTTACAGGCATTTTTGGAAATATCGGCTTATGAATAGCTATATTTTGGCTATTTTTTTCTTTTCTTTGACTGTGATTGACTCGGCCTTAATGCTGATGATTGAATAGATGAAGGTTTTATTTTCTGGCATTGTTGTGATAGTTTAAAACATTATCTTTTTAAGAGTCAAATATATATTTCAGGATTGAATAATTGGAAAGGATGAAAGGGTTACAGTGCTACGCGCCTTCCCGTTGCCACTGGAGAAAGTTTTTGATTAAATTTTGACATATTTTTTGCTAACTTCAAAGCGAGCCAGCCAATCAGAACATGAGAATTTCCAAGGGCGGAGATGTCAAATTATAAGTGCATTCACTCCCTTGGGAATTTACATTCTCATGTTATGATTGGCTGGCTCGGTTTGAAGTTAGCAAAAAGTTGTCAAAAAGATGTCAAAATTTAATCAAAAACTTTCTCGAGTGGCAACGGTAAGACGCGTAGCACTGTAATATTGAATAAACGATTCCTGGTATTACACTCTTTGTCGTGTCTTTTTCCCGCGAAGTTTAATTATGATAATTTATTTGGGTTTTTTTTGCATCACGTGATTAGAGTTTTGTCAGATGTTTATGACTTGATGAAGAGCTTGACGAAGTTTTAAGCTTCTTCTTCTCTTTCTCCTCGCGTCTTTCTGGATTAACGATTTATGATGTGAATGCACATATAGTGCGGTGCACGGTAAATTCGTTTTATGCCTGATGTATTACGCTGGTGCAGCGATGGATGGGCTGAATAAAGAGTGAGTAAAGAAAGCTGGAAATTCGTGTACTTATTCCACGTGTTCGCCGAGCGATTGATTCCCGGGAGCGGTTTCTCCCACATTTCCCTTAAAACTTCGTGAAGACGTCGAAGTTGGATTGTTTTGGATCGATTGATTGTGTGATTTGGCTGGACTGATATTATCCTGCGGAGCTAATCGTCGTTCAAGGTACATTTCAGCTGAAATTTGCATTGTTGTTGTCAGTGTGTTGTCGTCGTAATTCCTCGCAAGTTGGTGGACGGTCAAAGTTATGTAATCTTAGAATATTGACACTCTGGACGCCACGAACGTATCGAAGTTAGAGTGATCTGGTTTAGCATTGGTTATCTATGTACGTGAAAGCGAACTGCAGTGGCAAGACTGTGGAGGGACTCGTCATTTTGAGGTACATTTTTATTGTTGTTGTTGTAAGCTTAATTCAATTCAAGATGGCGGAAGGCCAAAGGGATGCGATTTCCGAGACTGTCGAAACAGTAAGGAAAGGAACCTTGAATCCCTTCATTGATGAATCTGTGATTTCGGAGAGAATTTTAACGTTAAAACGATCTAAGGGTGGGCATCTTGGCGAAATTACGAAGATTTATCTTAAGATAGATGGCTACTTGAAACATTACAAATTTTCAGTTGAAGTTGGAATCGAAGCCGACCGTTTAAATACTCAGTGGAAGCGATATTCACATGTCTACTATGAGTTGATCAAGTTGTTAGCGGCCGAAAGTGTTGAAAAGATGCATGAAGAGGATTGTTATGCTAAGAGCAGTGAAATTTATTATGATTACGTCAAATCAATTGATCAATACATGATTGGTGTAGAAGAACAGTTTACGAGTGTCGCCGATGGTAAAGGCCCTGGAGTAGATGATCCTGTGGATCTCACCGAGATATTCTCACCTAATCTGCCACTATTCCAACGTGGGGAAGATGATCAAAGTATTTGCTCTAGCAGCTCGCGAGGTTCTAGTCTAACACGTGAAGATGCAAAGTTGCAGAAGATTCTTTCTGAAAAGAAAGTAGAGCAGTTGAAAAGAGCTAAAGCTAGAAAATTAAAGGAGGAACAGTTAAAGTTGGAGTTAAAGTTGGATAATCAAATTGCAGAAGCTGAGGATGCTGCAGAGTTAGCTAATACGAAAGTTCAGTTTTACGAGGAGCTGGAAGATGCTGTGAGTGTTGTTGGTAGAGAGAGTAGTGCACATGACATCAGGGGTGAGGAGCAACCCGAGGACGTTAAACCTAAGCTCACTTTCGAAGACAATGAGGATCAGCCAAAAGGGCTAGACATTACGGAACGTAAACCTGAGTTTAAAGATGAAAGGTATCTATCACAAGTACCATTACCTGAAAATTCAGTGCCTGCAGATATTCCATTATTCAGCTCTACTCCTGGTGGAGCAGCCGTATCAGAAGTTAATGTTAAAGAGTCAAATTTGAATCCAGTTGCTAACCCATTTGTACAAAGAACTTCACCACCAGGTGGTGATCGTCTGTCTGGTGATGCATCTCTTCTCAACATTACTACAGAGACTATGATGACCAAGCTTACAGCTAGCATAGACTCAATAGTAACTAAATCTAACCTCCCTCCTTTGGATGTAGTCACGTTCTCTGGTAACCCATGCGAATACTTCAGATTTAAGGCGTGTTTTGACGAAATGGTTGGTACTCAGAATATTTCAGAAACTCAGAAAATGTCACGTCTTTTGCAATTTCTTGATGGCCAAGCTAGAAGTGCTGTCGCAGGATTTGAAGGAGTACCTGGTGGATTGTCAAAGGCTCTTGAAATGTTGCAGCAACGTTTTGGGCAACCGCATATAGTGACAAAGGCATGTGTTGATGCTTTGATTGATGGGCCAAACATATCAAGCAATGATGGACCAGGATTGCGGAAGTTTGCTGACCACTCAAGGACTTTGTATGAGACCTTAACGTCAATGAATGCCCTCTCTGAAATGAACATGACAAATTTGGCAAAAATGGCAGGAAAGCTTCCCATCACGTTCCAGCTGAAGTGGCGAGATGAAGTTCAGCGGATCAGGGAAGGTGGAAGGTTCCCAAGTCTCAAAGATCTAGTGAAATTCATTGAAAGGCGTGCTGATGCAGCTAATGACCCAGTATTTGGAAAGGTTGGTGAGACAAATAAGTTTGTGTCAAGAAAAAACACAAGAGGTGGTCGAAAACCGTCGCCTCCAACCTCTAGTGAGGCCAAAGTGATGACCATGGCTACACAAGTTGGAACCAATGGGAGTAAAACTCCATCTGTCTCAAATAAGGATTCAAACGCTGCAGCGCAGAAAGGTGTTCAGGGAGGAAGATGTTATAGTTGCGAGTCTGCACACAGGATAGAACATTGCCCTGACTTTATGAGCAAATCTGTAAGGCAGAGAGTAGTCTTTGCAAGGTATAAGGGACTTTGTTTAAACTGTCTGCGAAAGGGACATTTTGTTAGTCAGTGCCAGTCAACCTTTAGATGTAAGCACTGCCAGCAACCTCACCATTCCTTACTGCACAAGGCAGCAGAGGACAAAGAGGAAGCAGCTGCAAATTCCCCAGAAAACACAGGACCAAAGCAGCAAGCCAAGGTGAATGCCACAACTACAGAGCCTATTGAAGCATGTAGTCACATGTATTCTATGTCATTAAGGACCAAGGTTGCCTTGCAAGTTGTACCTGTTGAGGTGATGAACAAGGAAGGACACTCTGTTACTACTTATGCTCTGCTTGACACTGGGAGCGAAGAGACATTTCTTTCCAAAGCACTTTCTGATAAAATTGGGTTAGAAGTCAGCAACTGTGACACTTTGGCTGTGTGTACACTGTCAGGAGAGTCTTCAGTGAAGGTTGGCCAAGCCAATGTCCAAGTGAAGGCTGTCGACGCTTGCGAAGATCGCACTGTAACAATTAAGAACGCTAAGGTTGTAGACAATCTTAATGTCACAGCGACAAGAGTGACAGACTTGTCAAAATGGCCTCATTTAAGTGATCTAAAAATCCCTGAAGTTGATGACAAGCGAGTGACAATGTTAATTGGTGCAAATGTTCCTGAAGCTCAAGTGCATGAAGAATGCAGGAAAGGAAGGTCAGGAGAACCATATGCTGTTCGCACTGTACTGGGATGGGCTGTGCTCGGACCAGTGGATGCTGCAAGTGCCTCGTGTCTTCAGCCAGTGAATGTTAACTTTGTTAAGTATGGTGATGAGATGTTGGATCACCAAATGAAACAATTCTTGAGACTGGAGGACATTGACATGAACAGGAGCTCCAAGAAGGGCATGTCAGTTGAGGATCAAGAAGCACTGAAAGGAATGAAAGGCTCTGTTCGTGTTGTAGAAGGTCACTATGAAATTGGAATGTTGTGGAAAAGTGACAGCCCTTGGATGCCAGACAACAAACAGATGGCAGAAGCAAGATTGCAGTCTTTAAAGAGAAAGCTGAAACGTGACGAAGGATTTCACAGAAAATACAGAGAATTTATGAACAACGTCATTAGTAGAGGATATGCCAGGAAATTGACTGAGGAAGAAGCAGCGCGCCGAAGTAGACGGACATGGTATTTACCACATCATGGTGTATTTCATCCTCAGAAACAAGACAAAATCCGAGTTGTGTTTGATGCGGCTTCTATGCATAACGGAGTATCACTTAACAACCAATTGCACCAGGGTCCAGACTTAACCAACAGCTTGTTGGGTGTTCTGCTGAGGTTTAGACAGTACCCCATAGCACTTGTAGCTGACATAGAAGGTATGTTTAATCAAGTCAAGGTACCACCAGAAGATGCTGATGCATTGAGATTCCTTTGGTGGGAAGACAGTGACCTTGAGAGACCCTCAGAATTTCAGATGACAAGCCATATCTTTGGTGCTACCGACTCACCCAGTTGTGCAAACTTTTGCTTGAAGAGAGCTGCAGAGGATAGTCGAGGAAAATTCAGTGATGAGGCTGTAAATGCTGTCAACAAGGACTTTTATGTGGATGACTTTGTCAAGTCATTAAGGACAGTCAGCGAAGCAAGTTCGGTAGCAGAAGAAGTAACCTGTCTACTCAGTGACGTTGGATTCAGGCTGACTAAATGGATGAGCAATAACCGTGAGGTACTGTCAAAGATACCTGAGGAAGAGCGGGCAAGGCCAACCCTGGATTTGGATCTTGAGAACCTGCCAGTAGAAAGAACCTTAGGAGTTCAGTGGGATGTGGAGAAAGATGTCTTCCTGTTCAAGGTTCGTGAACCCCACCAGCCATCTACAAAGCGTGGAATTCTCTCGGCAGTAAGTTCGCTGTATGACCCCATGGGATTTGTTTGCCCAGTTGTCTTAGAAGCTAAGAAGATTTTACAGAAGTTGTGGAAGCTGAATCTGGGATGGGATGATGAAATACCCGAAGAATTGCATAGCCGTTGGAATAGGTGGAAGTGTGAGTTGTCTGCCTTGTCACAAATTCAAGTGCCGCGATGCCACCTGGTTGATGGCACAGCATGTGACGTATCCCTTCATCTATTCTCAGATGCTTCTGAAGATGGCTATGGCATGTGCGCCTATCTTAGATTTGTTTATGCCAGTGGAACTATAAGATGTTCGTTTTTGGTTAGAAAGTCCAAAAGTTCCCCAGTGAGACCAATTTCAATTCCAAGGCTTGAGTTGCAAGCAGCCACTTTGTCTGTAAAGATGTACCGAGTACTTATAGATGAACTGACGTATGAGATAAGCAAGGTTACATTTTGGTCAGATTCACAGACAACACTGCAGTATATCAAGAATGAGACCAAGCGGTTTCAGACGTATGTTGCCAACCGTGTAACTGAAATACGCGAAGTTACCTCACCTGATCAGTGGAGGCATTGCCCGGGGAAGAGCAATCCTGCCGATGACGCGTCGCGTGGTCTAACCCCACAGAAACTCTCCAGTCAGCAGCGCTGGTGGAGAGGGCCCAACTTTCTTTGGGAGACAGAAGAGTGCTGGCCAAGTACAACACATGGAGAAGTCCCAGACAGCGACCCGGAGGTACGGACTTCAGCAAATGCTTACCCCACTACTGTAGAATCACATCCAGTTGAAAGCCATGTTAGTGAATGCAGTAAAACGGATTCAGCACAAAAGGGGGACCATGGAGGCTTAAAGAAACTTATAGAAAACTGCAGTTCATGGCGAATCTTGCAACGCCGAGTCGCGTGGTTAGTGCGATTTTGCCATTGGATCCAGAATAACCGGGTCGCCCGTTCTACCGGACCATTGTCTTTAGAGGAGTTGAGTCAGTCAACTCAAGTCATTGTTCGAAGCATTCAGAGTGAATGCTTTCCAGAAGATATCAAAGAAGTGAAGAAGAGTAATGAAGTGAAGAATTCTAGTAATCTGAGAAACCTGAGACCAGTGTTGGTGGATGGAATCCTCCGAGTTGGAGGTCGATTGCAGAACGCTGTGGTGTTGTCGTGGGACGAGAAGCACCCAATGATTCTACCAAAGCGTCATCCTGTGAGCCATTTAATTGTTCGTCACTACCATGAGTCTGCTGCCCATAGTGGAAGAGAACAAACTTTGTGTGAGGTTCGAAGGATGTTCTGGATTATTGGTGGAAGAAGTCTAGTGAAGACGACTATTAGGAACTGCATCAAGTGCCGACGAATGAATGCTAAACCTATGGAGCAGCTTATGGGGTCCCTACCGAAAGCAAGGCTTGAGGCGTACCATCCTCCATTCACCTTTACTGGTGTTGATCTGTTTGGGCCACTAACGGTTAAGTGGGGCCGCGGAACTGCGAAAAGATGGGGATGCTTGTTTACTTGCCTCACAACTCGTGCTGTCCATCTGGAAGTAACACCATCACTTGAAACAGATGATTTCATTATGGTTCTCCGCCAGTTCATTAGTAGAAGGGGACCACCCAAAGAAATTTGGTCCGACAGAGGGACAAACTTTGCGGGAGCAAACAGAGAATTGAAAGAGGCCATTGCGGGTTGGAATGAAGAGAAAATTGAACGACATTTGCAGCAGAAGGGGATAAAGTGGGTCTTCCAGCCACCTGCCGCACCCCATATGTCGGTAGTATGGGAACGTCTTGTACAGATTACAAAGAAGCATTTGAAGAGTGCAGTTGGAGATGCACTTCTCACTGATGTTGAACTGAGGACACTGTTAGCTGAAGTGGAGTCTATTGTCAATAATCGTCCTATTACCGCTGTTTCAGATGATCCTGATGATTGTTTAGCCCTGACACCTAACCACTTCCTCTTGCAGAGGGCTACTCAACTCCCACCTGGATTATTTGTGAATGAGGATTTGTTCTCCAGAAGGCGTTGGAGAAAAGTGCAGTTTCTTGCAGACCACTATTGGAAGAGGTGGATTGGAGAGTACGTGCCAGCCCTCCAGAGTAGGCCAAAATGGTTCAAGTCAAAGAGAAATGTGCGGATTGGCGATCTAGTACTCCTAGCAGAGGATAAATTGGTGCGCAACCGATGGCCAATGGGGCGCGTGGTGGAAGTGTTTACCGGAGAAGACGAAGGAGTGCGGTCTGCTAAAGTCAAGACTGCAGGCGGCGTGTTTCACCGCCCTGTTACCAAAATATGCCTACTAGAGGAAACTACCAATGATAAGTGAACATTGAACTGTCGACTGATAGTAAGAGATAAGATTCGTTGAGTTAAAAGAACACTTTGTTAAGTTTAGACAAACGAACTGCGTAATTCAGCCCGTTTCTGGGGCCGCTATGTCGTGTCTTTTTCCCGCGAAGTTTAATTATGATAATTTATTTGGTTTTTTTTGCATCACGTGATTAGAGTTTTGTCAGATGTTTATGACTTGATGAAGAGCTTGCACGAAGTTTTAAGCTTCTTCTTCTCTTTCTCCTCGCGTCTTTCTGGATTAACGATTTATGATGTGAATGCACATATAGTGCGGTGCACGGTAAATTCGTTTTATGCCTGATGTATTACGCTGGTGCAGCGATGGATGGGCTGAATAAAGAGTGAATAAAGAAAGCTGGAAATTCGTGTACTTATTCCACGTGTTCGCCGAGCGATTGATTCCCGGGAGCGGTTTCTCCCACACTCTTTTTACAACCAAGATGGTACACTATTATGCTAAATATTTGATTTGAATGCACATCGTCTACTAGATTTCTGGGCCAGGACATATTCTCTTCCTCCTCCTAACAATTTAGTTGTTAACCCAGCTTTGTATCGTCAGTATTACCGCGGTGTAAGAACCTGTGACCTCTCTCGTTGTTTGTAACTAATTGTTTGTCTGTTTGATATCGTTTTGAGTTCTTTGTAACCTTGTTTGTTCCGTGACATTCACAGGTTCTTACATTGACGATGAGCCACAATAAGTATTGAATGTTAAACTGTTTTAAGGTCTTTAAGGTGATTCCCTAGTTTTGCACTGCGCATCCTTGCTGTGTATAATTTAGGCCACGATCAGCGCCCACGTATTTAAAATGGCGGTTTTTTCTTATGTCCGGAACGCGCCAGAGAAGTAACTCGAGCACGGGGATCCCACTTTTGTTTCAAAATTTAAGTTCCTATAGTAAAACAATCGATAGGAAAAGTTTGAAAATTTTTTTAGTGTAGGTTTTCTTTCTGTGGAATGTACTATGTACTAAACAATTATATACATTTTTTTTTTCATCAACATAGATCCAGTCAAAGCAGTATTAACAGTGGTGATTTCAAAAGCGTGATATTCCTTCATAACGAAGTTTAAAAGGGGTGGCCCTAATCAATCTGGAATAATTGCTATGGAAGCGCACTATTTAAATGTTTATTAAAAGTTTGACAAACCATTTACGACACTAGCGAAAACAAGGTATGGCAGGATGATGAGGAATCAGGGATGACAAGAACCTAAAAAGCCAAAGTGAAGTGCACTGGACAATATGGAGTAGATACTACACTAGATAGTGTGTATCAAGCAAGCATTTTGACTGCGTGCTTCAATAAACCGAGCGTGCGCTTACTAAGTTAACAAGAGTTCACGTACGTCTAGAACGCCTATTTTGCACAAAGAAAAAATCATTGTCATTCAATCCACTCGGATCTAGAGTCTTCAGTCTATAGGCCCATTGGCCCTCCTTCTCCCGCAGCTTTTCTTCACCATTAACTCGGTCTATCAATTGAATCCTTAGGTCACTTAGTCCAATATGTCCCTCACTACAGAAGCTCTTCTACTTTGGGCGTCGCACACTTTTTTACTGTTTACATTATGGCCTAATTTCATTCTTCTTTTTCTTTTGTTTATGATATAAATAGTGCATGAATGCCTTGGATAGTGTAGATAAAGAATTGATTGAATAGGCCCTTTGCACGACCCAGTCACATGGTACAAAATAACACCCTGCTGGTGAGCAAGTTACGCTCTGGGATATGAAGTGGCTTTGTTTTGGATGTCCCAGCGCGTTAAGTTTGCTCACCAGCAGGGTGTTGTTTTGTACCATTTGACTGGGTCGTGCAAAGGGCCTATTGAATAAAATTGTGAACATTTCGAGTTAGAAACTGACCGCAAACCAATTGAAGTGATCTATTCGAGCAATTTGAAACCCTCTGCAGGAATTGATAGGTGGGTGTTGCGACTTCAGCACTACGAGTTTACAGTGACATACCGTCCCGGTCCACAGAATGAAGCTGAAGCTTAGTCTCGCCTAACCCAATAATCTAAAAATGAAGGCAGAAGAATACGTTCATTTTGGTGTAGATATAATGCAGCCCCCAGAGCCATACCTATATAGGAAATTGAAGAAGCCTCTGCTGAAGGTGATCAAATTACAATGTTACGAAAGTGTGCTCAGACCAACACTTGGAGTGATGTCGAACCAGCATTTAAAGCAGTGAGAAACGAGTTAACTGTGCTAGGAAAGTTACTGTTAAAAGGAACAGGATTATTCACTCCGAGGAAACTAACACAAGCAAGTGTTAGATCCCGCACATGATGCACTGCGCGAAAAGCCAAACATTCGGGCCAGAATTCGCTCGAATACGACTCTGAAATTTTCCGACGTATTATAGTACGCCTGATTCGAAATACACCTGGGATATCCTATTAGGATCCGGCCTGTTTTTCCATATTCAAATTGAACACTCCGGGTGTGCATCACGTATTCATTATTGAATACTCGTGAATACACCAGGGGCACTTCACGTATTCAAATCGAATTCTCTTGAATACTCCAGGTGTACTTCACGTATAGCGTACGCCTTGAATACTATAGGATTCTATGGCATCACACTGACATATTCGAGGCTAGAATACTCTAGAATATTTTTCATTTGGCGCAGTGACACTGTCCGCAGAGAGACTTTTTGTGTACGCCCCTCTGTTGTGTTGGTACGTTGACCACGGGGCGGTTGTCACAAAGGTTTAAAGAACAATCGACTGCCAGCCGGCCAAGATCTTTCCCTGGTTCGTGGAGCAGGTGACCGAGGCGCGACGGACAGGAGACGTGGAAAAAAGCAAGGCGCTGCTGGCCGAGGTATTCAAGCTGCTGGGTCACAGCGGGTACGGGAAGCTCATCGAAGCCTTGGAGCGGCAAACAAACATTATCTACACCAAAGATGAGAAGGTGGTCGACAGAGATCGGGAAGACGTATGAGCTGGAAAGCCCGAAGCTAAGGATCACAATCAGACGGCCGTTTCAGGTTGGAATCGCTGTCTATCAGCTGGAAAAGCTGCGGATGCTGGAATTCTGTTTTGACTTTCTCGACAGGTACTTCGACAGAAGATATTTAGAGCTGCTCGAAGACCTTGTCAGGCCGGAATTCGAGACACAAAAGAAACAGTGGCTTGTTTGGGACAAATGGAGCGGCCGCACTCCCAGGCTCTTCAAACTCGAGCGTGTGGGCAGCCGGGTGATCGCGCTCAGCTCAAAGTGTTATTTCGTTGACGAACCGGAGGGCGAAAAAAAGAAGTGTCAATACGCCCGCGCCGGATATAGGTTTTGTAATTTTCCATGTCTTTTGTAACGGTGCCCATGAATTCGACCCGGGGGCAACCTGCAGCAGTTGGGGCCATTTGAGAGGCACGCACTTGTAAATCTTCTGAAAGGCCTGGGCGACCTCATCAGAATTTTTCGAAGTCAAGGGTTCGGCCACTTTGTAGCGGCTGGCCACATCGACAACGGTCAGCCCGTATTAGAAAACTTTGCGCCCGCGGGGCAGTTTGTCGTGTGGCAGGAAAAAAAGGTCCGCTTGGTGGACCGTGTTGGGTGTGGACACGTCGAATTTTGGTCGAGGAATGCGTCTCGGAGCGGGGAGGTGTATCTGCCAGAGGGCTTGCTTGATCAGCCACTTTTTTGGAGTGTCTTCTGGTACCTTGGAAGCCTCGGATAATTTTTTGATAGCGACAATGCCTTTCCAATATCCCCCAGGGCCGTAGTATATCTTTGCGAGTTTGGCATCCATCGCGCTACATAAGTAAGGAGTTAAAAAGTTTAAAGGAACCGCAACATCACACAACATCACGAGTGGCAGTAACGCGTTCATCTTTCTTATTACACTAGTGGTAATAATGGATGAAGTGTTTGTATAATAATGCGAGAAAATAATTGAGTTGCTTTAATATAATAACAAGTGTGTAAATCTCTAATTGGGTTACAATGGTTGTCGAAACTTGGTTGTTGTTTACCCCTCCTCCTTCCTCAGTAGTAATGCCAGTAGTTAATCCTCCCAATGTACGAAGTGAGCAAAGCGAAACTTCGTATGTGGGGGGCTTAAAATAGGAATATAAATATCTCAGGATAATGTGGTATTTGACCCCGACATTACTACTCGTTCATTCCTTTATCTTTCGATTTCAACTTACATGACAGAAGCCTGATATAACTCGGCTTCGAAATTGGCTTGTCAAAGTAAACCGTGTGGTTGTTTTGTGACGTGACAACAGCCATCACCACCATGATTTATATATTGAAGAAACATTTTTCTCTCGTTATAAACATGGATCCAAGAAGGAGCGCATTAACAAAATGGATGGCCACAGAAAAGGGTGACAGACCAGGCGAAAACAAAAGCCTTTTTTCAAACAAATACCCAAACGCCGACAAGACCAAGTTTGAAGTGTAGGTTACGTTAGGCAGCAGCGATGGGCAGAGCGCAACAGCAGAAATTTATTGTAAGGCAGGTCCAGGGTACACGGTGAAGGTCTTCGGTTCAGACCAAAATTCTGGCGTGCCGCAATGAAAAAGGCTCTGGGGGCGGCGGCTGATTCCGATGGCGGGTTTCCTTATAAGTTATCACCAAGACCAGTAATATATAGATTTAGCCAAGCCTAAAAGCGGAGCTCCGTGTCTTTTCTGGTTCTTAATGATTTCTGAAATTGCGTTCATTAAAAGTACTAGCGTGGGCAACTACTCAAGCAAAATTCCACACCTGTAATAAATAAAAATAATTAAAAAAGTCAATTCCAATTGTAGAATTTACGGTGAGAATGACCATAAAAAATATCGGACCTGAGCCCACGATCAATGATAAACAATACCTAGTCAGCGGTCAACTTACCTCGATGAGTTCTAAATCTGAGCCCGCGATCTGGTCATGTGATACTGATCAGCGGATGCCTTCTTTTGACAGCTGTAAATTGACCATAACATGGCAAAGATATAAGCTTATGGTAACCTTTAAAAAATGTCAACCAGGTCAAACTCTGAACTATAGCCGCCATATTGATATTTGGGGCGACGTCGAACGTACGGACGTACGTATTTCGCACGCGCCCGCGAGCATGCCGCTTGCCATTTTGACCATGACAAATGAAAGGCATGGTTCTCCTGTCTATAGTTTGTATGTGCGCTTAGTTCTTCTATTTCTATAGGTATGGGGCTCCGCTCTGCGGCCCAAAGAGCCGCCGGAGCTCCGCTAAAAAGTTCGCTACCCATTCCAGCAGTTGAATTTCAAGACACGGTGGCCAGTTTGAAGAAAATATTTACCAGCTCAGTCAACATTGTTCACAGGCGGGGTTGTCACGCGTGAACCAGTCTATTGAAGCCTTCATTTACTGCATACTTGGTGCGCAGGTCAATGTGCAGAGCAGCTTTCTTGGTTCTGGAGGCAGAGCAAAAGTGGCACAAAGAGAGTTCCTTGTCTTGCTGGAAGATGCCATCAGGCGACCAGATCTTGCAAAAAGTGTTCAGCGCTACCAACTGGCCATTTATGAGGCGAAGGTCAGGCTAAATCTCGCTGTGTGTCTGGGTGTATGCCTGATACTGGCGGAAATTGTTTTCAACACAGAAAGCACCCACAGTTGCAACAATCAGCTGAAACAAGCCGTGAACGAAGCTGTGAATGAACGCATAGATACGTTTTGGCAGCTTTGCGATATCCTTCATGAGGAATGCATGCCCCTCGTAAACACCTATTGTCAGAATGTTTTTCAGCCAGCTCAAGGGGTTTCACCATACCACTTCCCAACATTCTCCTCCCCTCAAGCTCGTAAACACGGATCCCAAGCCAGTTCGAGAAAGCCACCCCATTATTCAGGTGTTTTCCGACCTCATCGAGCTGGTTGAGCAATGTTTTTAGCACGTTGTTTGGTGGCACCATATGTTTGAAAAAATCTTCGCGAGCTCTCGTGTGGCTGTTGTGCTTCAACCCATTCTCGCTCCTCGGTGCACCGCGATGCAGCGACAAAGGCACAGGTTTCTTTGGAAGGTGTCCAGTGCCACCATCGACCGTCCATGTGGTAAGGGGCCTGTGCCCACCAATGGCTCCCTGGTGAGCATGACCTTCACATGGACATTGAAGAAGCTCAGAAACAACCACTTTGTGGACCGGTGATTGATGTTGTCGGGGTCCAGGTGCGTTTCCTCCCGCACCATAAACCAACTCTCCGTGGCGGCAAGATCTTCAAGGCAAGGGGAACTATGGTTTGTGTAGCACAAAATGTTCGTGCCATACTCAACGTCGCGCAGCTGATACGAGTAGACGTGCCTGAGGTAGAAAGCCGTGTGAACGTTCCCTCATATTTCCTGCATGAAGTTGTGCGTTGGGTCTCTTTCCAACTCCCTGGATGAAGCACCACCCCTTTGTTTTTTTTTCACCCTCATGGGTTGGATCGGTAATCAATAACATCCATCGAATGGCCCTATGGCTCGGAATGCACTGGGAACGAGTTTGGTTAGCTAAATTAGACACCCTGGTTAGCCTATTATAACACTGCGGTTAGAATACAAAGCAATCCGGTTAAACTACTGAGCACTGCGGTTAGCCTATTAAGCAATCCGGTTAGCCTACTGAGCACCGTGGTTAGCCTATTAAGCAACCGGTTAGCCTACTGAGCAAGGGGGTTAGCCTATTAAGCAATCCAGTTAGCCTACTAAGCACTGCGGTTATACAGTTAGCTCTCAAGAATGTTCGGTGTTTGGCAGCCGGGTCTCGGTAGTGTAGTGGTTAGTGGGAATAGCTCGTGATCTGAGTGACCCGGGATAGATTCCACCTCTATGCTTTTATGGTAGACTTTGTTTTTTCTCTTTATTAGACAAAAATATCAATGTCCAAAAAATTGGGGGCCATTCAAGAGATGTTAACGTGTGCCGACCCATGGGTTTCTGTGTCGTACAGATCCAGAATCTCATTCTGGTAGTCTGTTACCGTTCGGATGTTCTGCGGAGGAAATTATTACCTCCTTCTCCCCCTTTGTCGTGGAGGAGCTCGCGGTTGGTAGCGCTGTGGGCCTCTCACACACCCTTTCGGGCTAGTAGTTGTGCTGCGCGCAGAACATGCCCATGCACTATTTTCCGCGGCCTTCCTTCCTGTGCCGGATCAGCCATGCACACCTTTTTGTCATGTCTATATAATGCAGATGCATCTCTTTCTAATTGCTGAACCTATTTCTTGCTGAGTAGTGGGAGATGAGTCTGACAAATCACCAACAGACCCGTGAGGGTGCATCGCTGTGTACAAGGTCCGTTAATATGCCAAAACGAGACGACCTTGACAGCCTCGTTTTGATTTTTTACCGTCTTTACACATAGCGACACACCCTCATGGGTCGGGTGGTATTGTCAGACTCATCTCCCACTACCTACTTAGAGAATACTTAATCCTCTTCATCGCCTGTGGGAATTAAGATGTCTGAGAACAGTTTTCAGCACTTTCCAAGACGAAGATTTGTATTGGTCATTATAACCAACCTATACATCGGTAGATGCCAAACTCATGGCTGTTATCAATTTTTGTTGCACAATAGGTTACCATAGCAACAATATGACCTGCTAAAAACACCGTTAATTTTCTCATAGTTCTGCATAGATCTCACGGAGTTGGATGTCAATTACATGATGTTCTACGTTGATTCGTTGCACTTTCATGTAGATTACACGGTGTCTTATAAACTTACATGTAGATATCACATGGCGTTCCACAAAGATTCATCGGATTTCCATGTCGATGCGATGAAGTTCCTCGTACATTACACAATTGCACCCATTGGAAATGTCGCCCGGAAAAAGTGGGGTACCCCTGATGCTTTACAGGCAGAACGCCCTGGAGATGAGCTTGTAAAGGGTCGCCAACACTATCGGTTTCTTAAGATCCTGAAGTGACGAATTCCCAAAAAGGAGCCAGAAATTCTCCTGTTTGGTACCTTGAAAGGCAATGTAGATCTAAACTCTGAACAATGCTCTTTACTTTGGTTCAGGCTACCTATTGCATTGCATCCGTCTGAACCATTCCGCCTATCCATTCAAAACTATTTGGAAAATGCCAAAACATCGCGCAAAGAAGTATTGGTATTGACCGCTAGTAAAAGGGATGCTATGTTCGTTAATTTCCTGAACGGTATGTCACATATACTTTAAGCATGTGATGGACCGCTGAAACAAAACTCGTGCGTATGGTTTCAAAAGCTCAAAGAGACCAAAAAATGACAGGTAAGATTTCTAACTTAATTTTCAGTACCTTTTCAAAGGACAAAGAAGATAATTTATTTATACTCTCATTGTACATTACCCATACAAACGGGCCATAAGGGGACGAGAGTTCATGAGAATTGACTCCATAGGAGTTTTCATCAACTGTCATAAACTATCAACAACTTGGGCCAAACAAGAAAAAATCCCATTAACTCTAAATTTAAAAATCCATCAATTATTAGTCTGTTCAAACTCGATGAGAGTGCATGGGAGTTCGAGTCCAAACAGGAATGAGAGTTTGAACTCTCCTCGACTCTCATACTCGCTTGGCTGGGGCATTATAGTGGCCTTTGTTCACGTAGGCCTGTGCCTAAAAAAAACGGCAAATTGCCTTTGTGAATGACTTGTGAACTGTTAAAGTCCATAAGATGGTCATACGTCTAAGCATGGTTTGCACTGCTGGTAAGAGCTTTCACATTTCTAACATGTTCTTTGTTTAGAGTTTTATTTAAGAGTCCGAAAATTTTAAACATGGAAGGCTTTAACAGTCTTAACAAAAATTTAAAAACTCAGTTCAAACTATGAGGTCAACAAAACATGAGCATAAAATGCCAACCCACCAAACGACTGAACCTCAGGTTACCAGAAAATGTGCTAATTGACAGTAAAAGCTAGAAATTGAAGAAATGAAAACTCCATAATAAATATTAGTCTGATATCCTCTTATCAAACAGTATTAACACCAGCTGCACTGAAGGTACAACAAACAAGATTGAAGGTGCAACAAACAAAACTGGGTGAAATACAATATCATGTCAAGCTAGCTATTGTACTTGCACACACACAAAACAGTTGCTTTGCTTTGGATTTTCCATCGCTTAGCATGTTCTCCAGCATGACGGATATTTTAGCATCTGTCCCTCAGCTGCCAATTGCCCATTACAGTTCAAAACAAGCTGTCAGCAAGCTTTCCAAAGGCTTTATACAGTGTACAATAAAATAATACATATCCCTGCTTTCAGTACATGTACCTCTGTAGAAATATGACTGATGATAGCTTTCTGTATCAAAACCAGTCATGTTGCAAGTATTGTCAGTGATGCCACTATCTCCAGTGATCACATCATCAACAGTGTTTAATATGCTATCTGGGAGATTGTAAAAGGGCCGCACGAGCATTCACCAAAGCTTTGAATGCCTCCTCGGTTCCTGGAGCTAAGCTCTTGTCTGGGTGAATGAGCATTGCCAGCTTCCGATAAGCACGGTTTATGTCATCCCTGAAACACGGGCAGACATATGAAATCAGCACCTTTAAAATTCCGGGAGAGGTTTGGGGGGGGGGGGGGGGGGGTTACATGTCAAGGCTGTAATCGAAGGTGGAGGTGTGCAGCCAACATCATTAAATACTAACCCAACGTTGAAATCAAAATACGAATGTACACCTGATTCCAGCATAAGTCTTATGACTGGTCTGAACTATTCAAGAACGGCTCTCATTAGCCTGCACGGAATCTCCCCCCTGCACCCAATACGGGAGCCTCGGTTTTCCTGTTTCTTTCTTTTTCTTTGTTCGCACAGGAAGACGTTTTCCCAAACGCTCCCTAAATACACCAAAAGGAGGGCAGTGTTCATAGGCTAGACTCCCGTTGTACGAGCCTGATTTGACAAAGACTTCAAAACCATATAAACGAACGAACGAATATAAATTTAGCACCTCATACATGTATACCTCGTAAGGCATATTTCTTTAGTTTTGAATTTTGTTTCCTGGTGCAGACATCACACGAAAACGATCTATTAGCTATGTAAAACGCTTATGAGGGTGTAGCTCTCTTTCCTAAAGTAGATTTGGGTTTCTTCACTTTTAAACACTGGCGCCTTACCTGCTTGCCCCAGTTGTCAGGCCCAGCCTCTCATAATTATCTTTAGCCGTTCTCAGCATGTGAATGGCCTCGGCCTGTTCTTTGGTGTAGCCCAGGGTAGTGGATGTGTTAAGCTGAACCGGTTTGCCTCCACTTTCTATGGTTGCCAAAACTGCTTTGAACAAGGTCTAGCAGAAGGACAGAGAATTCCTTAGCTAATCCATTACGATGGGGAGGAGGGGAAATCTGTGCATCATATGGCTTATGTTGGCAATAGCTACAGAATAGCTATACCATCGAGTATCTTACTTGAGTCTGGTTGGTCTAAACATGCTGCATGATTTGACCACACCAGAAGACTACCAGATGACATTGATCACCCAAGTGAAACTTTCCAAGTTTTAATCATCACGTTTTAAGCATGAACGTTGACTGTTCTCATTTCATTGTATGTCTCAAAAATAGAACGTACTGAACATTTCAGACAGATTAGAAATATATTAATTTAGGATGTTGAATGTCTCATTGTATGTCTCAAATGGAACTGAACATTTCAGACAGATTAGAAATATATTCATTTAGGACCTGCCATTCAGAGTTTATTTGAATTGACAGGTTATGAACAAACAAAAATGAGCAGCATTCTTGATTGTGTAATCACAGGACATGTGGCCTCCACTTGGCTTCAAAAACATGCAGTGGAATTCTCAGAACAGATTGACAATCTCCACCAGACAGGCAAATACAGCTGTATGAATTGACAGTTTACATTATTTTTTTCTTGTGACAAATGGAGGCTATAGTGGAACATACTCGTTCAATCCTTACTTGAAACATTTCATTAATTCCATCCCCAGTCTGGGCAGATGTCTCAAAGTAGTGAAATCCATGACTATTCGCCCAGAGCTGGCCTTCTGTTTCATCCACAACTCTCCTCCGACTGTCAATCTACAACCATAACACACTCCATTAAAACACACTCAGGACCTATGCATGACCTAGTTGTGATTAATTAGCTGCAATTGATGATTACTGATTAAAGTAGCAACAATGACAATATTCTTCAAAGTGAAACAGATTAGTCTCATTGCACAATAACGATCACTGGTATCTACTAGTATCTACTAGTATACTAATGCAAATGTCGCAACCTGATTGGCTGAGCTACTGTGCACTATAAGCCATTAGAGTGCAGTGGTTCAAGGTCATCTTCAAAATGGCGACATCTTCGCGCTTTAGCGAAGTTTCGAAGGAAGATTTGGAACTTTTTCACCGACACACGATTCGTTTATTATGATTTTTACTAAAACGATTAGATTATGAGCTCGAGATTTCTATGAGGTGATTGTTGATGACGCCGAATCTTGAGCTCATAATCTAATTGTTAAATATATGAATTACACTCCGAAGCACAAAGATGCGACCAAATAATTAGTATACATGTATGAAATGATAAAATCGAGGGTGCAAATGCGCCAATAATTCTTTTCCATTCGAAATAATGAACTGCAATTATCTTTTTGTAACAATTGTTTGGCGCATGAAAGTATCCCATGAAGAGATTCCTAACCAGGCTTAATTATCACCACCATCAGAGAAAAATGTTCATTGGTCACAGCCGTACAATGGATGCCAACTGGTCAACAGCAAAAGAGAGCATTACCATGGACTCCGGAGGAAAGAAGAAAACGAGGCAGATTGAGAGACATCTGGCAAGGAAATTTACCGCAGAGAAGGAAAGGACAGCCTTGGGCTTTAACCTTGGAACAAAGCTGAAGCCCGTGATTGCATATGTCCCAGTTGAGTGGTGAAGAAGAATTTCTGGCCCATTTCCACATTGTGGGGCAAAGGAGTTGTTGGTGATGATGATAAAATTATTTTTTCACACCTCAGAAGAAGATTCACAAGTTCCTTTCTTTTGCAGTGCACTTTTCAATAAGATACAAACTCAGACGTTTTACACCCAATTGACAATTTTTATTTTTCTTCATGATAAATATTATGGTGACAGCCATTGAACCTTCTCAACAAAACAGAAACAAAAATTCATCCACTTGACATCTGTCAATCACAATTGACTGCTGCTCATTGTGGACAAATTAAAATAATAAAGAAAGAATCAAAAGAAATTAACTTAGGACGCTGACCAGTTGGCTATTAAGAAACCGTGGCGTGGTTGAATTCAGGAACACCGAACACTAATGGTCCATCTAGTGACAGGGAGGAAGATTTCTAAGAAAAATATACCTGGGTATATGCCCCTACCTTGTTGGCACAAACAGCAAATGAAACTCCTTCAATGTCTGCTGGACTGCCAATATCTCTCTTGATTTCCTCCAGCCAGCTGTCCAGTGCATCAAAACTCTCTCTATTTCCAACGTCATACACTAGCATGGCGCCTTGTGTATCCTTGTAGAATTCATTACGAACCTTGAAAATAAAGCATTTACTGTGCAGGTACAAGCTTAACAGACAGGATTTCCAATATCAGGAAAAAATCTGAAAACAGGTTGTACAAAATGTTCCAAGAGGAAGGGTTGGGAAACAAAAAACAGTCAGTTCCAGCAACTGCAGCTGTAACATTGACTTTTACCACAAGCAACTCTTAAATTTTCGTTGTGCACTGGCTCTTGCACCTTTTACATGTAGCTTCCTAATTTACAACAAGCAACTCTTAAATTTTCATTGGGCTATGCTGTTGCCGTCAGTGATAGGCTGTTGCAGCAAGTTTAAGGTATCAGTATACCTCAATTGGCCACCTCACGCTAACACGTTTTTGTGGTGAACCTTAAAAAAATAAACCCCCCAAAAGTATAAATTTTCTTAAAGCTTAATAAATGACAAATTTGATTGGACCTTCTCATTTTTAGAAAGGATAATAGGTTTGGAATTTTTTTTCATTGAAGCAATATTTCCCTTTTTGTCCTTATCAAGTTCGTTAACACGCCTGCGATACACGCTTGTGATACCCTTGAACAAACAAGGCTATAACTTTTTAACCAGGTCAAAATTTAGAAATCGGAGACACACTTTTGTAGAGCAGGTATTAGGGCCCATTTCAGAAAAATTCAGCTCAATCAGTTGAAAGGTGGCTGTATACGAACTTTATTCCAGTTTGGTTTGTTCTAAGCAATTGATGACACACGAAGTGTCAGAAGTAATGATGTATTGACAGATGACTCTAAGGATCGGCTTACTCTTGCTATGGCGTTGATGACATTCTATATTTTACAGCCTCCAATGATCCAAAAAATCACGCAAACGAAAGGCAGTGAGTTTCTCGTAATCTTTATAAAGCGCTCACACTGGAAACATCAGTATAGCAGCAGAAAATTGCTTGATGAAGATAGAGCTTCTAGCAAATGAAGGGAACCTCGTAAAAGGAACCACGACCGAAGCGGGAAAATAAACGACTGCTTGTTGTTTCGCCGTTTCAGAGTCTTTGCTCAGAAGCAAACGGGTGCGGCAGTTTCAGTTTCTGTGAGGACATCAATCATGCAGCTCGCGAAATTAAAGTCTAACGAAAGAGCCTTCTGAAAAAATTGAAAGAGAACAGGAGAACAAAAGTGCGATCATATCGCGTGAAATGAGACGAACATATGAGGTTTCTGAGGATTTTGAATTGGCAGAAAGCGATGACGGGCACTTGTTGACGCTCAGCTGAAGGTAATTATCAACAAAAAAAATGTTTTCTGTTTCTATCTCGGAAACAAAAATAGCATTTCTTTTCTATTTTCTTTTTTGCAAAAGAAAGACCGTCAAATTTCCCAACAAGGCATCCGAAAAAGTAAATTAACACTCATTGTTCTAATCTTATCAGGCGGTAACCGGTAAAATTTGCCGCCGTGTAGCACAACTGTTCTCTGAAAATAATGAGACACGTACATGTATCTTGAAACCCCAGTGGAAAACTCAACAGCTTAAGACTAACATTACAAGTTCCACCAATGTAGTTGTCATTAAAAATCAAAGAAAAGATGAAAATTTAACAGTTAATTGACAGTAAAATTAAGCCTGTGCCAGTATTTCCAGTATCTCTTTTGATCCTCTCCCGGAGCGGCATGGCCTGTTCTCTCTCCTCGATCTGAGTTCTCAGACAAGTCAGCTCCACTTCTCTTTCCGCCACCTGTTCTTCTGCCTTGGCTCTTTCAGAAGGAGAAGAGCTTTTGTCACTGATGGCCTCCTGGTCTTGATCGTTTTGCTTCTGAAGCTCAGCTTCTTGTTCCTTGAGGTCAAGAAGGGCTTTTGTGCAGTTACGGTCTTTTTCGATAGCATTTCTTTCTCTTTCTTTTCCAGAAACCTCTGAGTTTACCAACAACTGCTAGTTCTTTCGCTGTGGTTTTCGCTCTCTTTTTTGCTTGTTTTGCAAGAGCCGCCAGCTCTTTTTCTGCATTGTCAAAAAACATCTTTAGGTTTTTTCTCAGTTGCTGCAGCCTGCACAGTTCTGACTCGCTCTCAACTGTTTAGCCCTGCTCTTTATGTTGGGCATCAATCTTTGCTTGCATTTGTTTGATTCTGGTTCTCAGACTGTCCCAAGAAGTATGAACGACTCCAACACAAACTTGGGACGGTTTATTCTTTACAAATTTTACAAACCATGTGCTCCAAAAATATGAATTTGAAATTTTTATACTTGTGAACAAACAAGATTAACATAATTCCGAGGGCCCCGAGCACTAATACTACAGTTCATTCGCATGGGCGAATCCGACCAATTAATTCACAACATCCCTCCACCCCCCGATAAAAAAGAAATTGCCTTGCTTCAATGGCGGCCTTCCTTTTAGAGGGTCGTTGAGGATCACTAGTCGAGTTGACATCTTTTGATTTCGTCTCTTCAAGATCAGGCACTGTGTCTTGCACTTCTAGTGGATGCAGCAACTGCAAAGGACGCTGAATCTGGTTTCCACTGACGAGTTTCACTTGGGCAGCACCACACCAGCCAGCTTTTCCTTCGATAAGTTTATCCACAGGACACAGGTTGAGCAAATACTCTCTTCCCCATTGCGTCCAAAAACGTTGTCATTAATGATTCATAGTGCTTAATTCTCCTTGAAAGTTCTTGCTTTCCGGACCAAAGGGCTTGTGCAGATGGAAGAATGCACAGAGGGTCAACATCTTCTTTGTCCTGAACCAAATTGGGTAGATTGGTAAGTCTGTAGCCACAGAGGAAATGTGCCGGTGTTAAGGACGGATTATCGTCAATGTCTGGATACAAGTAAGTCAGCGGTCGACTGTTCAGCACTGGTTCTACTTCAGTTGCGCACCATAGTAACTAAGTCAGGGAACGACAGTAAAGTCTTGCCAAGGGACTTTTCGAGGCACCTCTTCACCTAAACAATAAGTCTCTCGTAAAATCCTCCCCATCAAGGGGCTCTTTCGACGATAAACTGACACCTTATTCCTTGACTTGCCAAGTATCTTTGCGTTTTCTCTGCTTCCAGAATCTAACTGGACAGGGAAGTGATCCTCTTGCTACAGTCATTGACGTTTTTCGCGTTCTTTCTGGAACTCCGCGTCTGCTTACAAATATCTCCTGAAAGCTCGAATGAAAGACTCCGATGATAGGTCCTCCACAACTTCTAAATGGACAGCTCGAATTACCGCGCATGTGAATAAGGCAATATAGACCTTCATGGAACTTTGGCCTCCAGGGGGTCCTTGACGTACAAGGGGCCAGTATAATCCACACCAGTTGTACTAAATGCTTGACCTTCTGACACTCTTGATGGAGGTAATGGCAGTGAAATTACAGGTCGATATGACGGTTCATCGGTCTTTCGGCAGGTTACACATTTGCATATGAGACTGACGTCCAAGAGGTACCCGGTACTTCTGTCTGAGTTGCGTGAGTGTTTCCCTGACCCCACTATGAAGCTCTTGTATGTGTGCAGCAAGAACAACCAACTTTGTAAAATGCTCATTTCTGGGTAGTTGCACTGTAAATTTGGACTGATCATCAACGGGTGCACTCGCTAGTCTTCCTCGGCAACGAAGAACATCATTGTCATCAAAATATAAGCGCAGCTGACGGACAAGTGGGAGAGAGAGCTTGATGTCGTTCCTTGAGAGCTGCTCTATTTCACGATTAAGGTCATTCCCCTGAAATAGAACTGACAATAGATTTTCGTTCAAACTTTGCCCATTTGTTGTTCATCGTAAGGGAATTTAAATTTTGTAATGAAAAAGAGGGGTTCCCATATTCGTTTAGGAGCAGGAGCACCTTGAAAATACCCCATAAATGTTCTCATTTGACTAGCTCATGCCACTTCTTATGGGAGAAGAAAAAAATAGAGAGAAAGCAAAACAAGGGAAAAAACTATAGATATACTGTATCGCCTTCAAGGAACAAGTTAATATATGTTTCATTATGAAAGCACGCGTTTCCAGTCGACCTTAATTCAACTTGTTACTAGTATGCAGTGACCTCGAGGCCACAATATCTGTTCAATAAGTTCACGTTTCCGTCGATTATTTATTTTTCTGCAATGGGAATTTGTTTATATTCCTGTTATAGGAAGAACGTGATTGCTAGTCTCAGAAAATGGGTAAAAAAATATAGGTCACCATACTCGATTATGAGAAAACGACGATTTATCTCCTTTACGAGCAAAGCCGTAAATAAAACGCCGCAGTTTTCTTTAGGTGCGCGCGCTGATGACGCAATAAATCGTGCGCAGTAAGGATGCGCAATGCAATACAGGGGAATGACCTTAAAAGCTCGACCTTGAACAGGCTTTATAGTTGATAGTTCTTGAGGTTTTAAGAGTCCAGTTTTGCGGTCTTCCTCACTAGACTTTCAATTAGTTATAAAACGAATAACAGGAGACGTTACCACCAGGAGCTTGTTTAAAGAGCTGTAACGTTCAGAATCAATGACATTGAGCAAGCTTGAACTTGGTTCCTCCATAGCCATACACACCGCTTCCATGCTTTCCTGGCGCATCTCTTGTTCCACATGATTGCTTGAACTGGCCCAAACAGGCCATTTTTCCGCAGACTCACACAGCCAATCAGGACCCTTCCACCAAATGCTGCATTCATCAACCAAGACACTAACAGCAACTCCACGATTAAGCAGATCAGCAGGGTTAGATGCAGAAGGGCAATATCTCCACTGATGTTGGTTGTCAGATTCTTAATTTCTTCAATCCTCTGACACAAACGAATCTGGCAGCTTCATAGAACATAGCCAGTGCAGTACGACTTCAGAATCACTCCATAAAGTAATGTCCATCTGTCTAAGCTTCGGCTTGAGTTTTTCCGAGATGAAATGGGATAATCGTGCTGCTACCAATGATGCCAAAAGCTCCAACCAAGGCATGGTCTGCGGCTTCATAGGGGTAATCTTGCTCTTAGCCATTACAATAGCAGTTTGCACACCACTTTCTTGATCTGTCCTGAGATATGCGACTGCTCCGTAGGCCTCCTTGCTGGAATCACCGAAAACGTGTAAATGAGCTCCGCTCCATCTGAAAGGAAAATACGATCTGGGAATTTGGGTAAGCGGGACGGTTTCCAACTTCTCAAGGCATGGTACCACTGTCGTTTAAGCTCCTCCGTCAATTGGCTGTCCCAGCTAACTTTCCATTTCCACAACACCTTTGCAGCAATACTCAAAACGCTTCTCTTTGTGAACTGATCATGAGGCGCCTTAGTCTCTGATACGACTTTCATTAAAGGGAAACTGATTGTGTCGGCATTTGAATCCCACTCCAGGCCCAGAACTTTCGGCTTATCGCAATGGTACAGTATTTTCAGCGACCAATATCTCCTTCAGTTTACTAGAGTTAGTAGTCCACTGCCTGAGGTTCATTCCTGCACTAGCCAAGAGTTGTCGTGAATGACTGTAATAGTGCTCTGCTTCATCATCGTCACTTACCCCAGAGAGGACATTGTCCACATACATCGAGTTCTTAGGTCGTCTGCGACCCAGTCATCCTTTTGCTTGTCTAGATGATGCCTTACAGTTGCTCCAAGGAAAAGACGTTTGTAGAGAAAACCGGTGACTAAAATTTTGAACCGATATAGCTGTGTACACGTGTTGTCTTTGCAGAATAATAGCTTCTTACAAGTACAAGTGTTTCGTGTCAACCATTAGCACGTGATTTTGTCCTGAGGCAACTTGTGTTCATATAACTGCTGTAAATGAGCACCTGCGATAGAAACTAATGCGGATAAACCTTTACATGTACATTCAACAGAGTTACAAAATCGCTAAAAAGCTGTAGTCGACAACAGTGATGTCACGAGTAGGAGTCTAGCAGCTGCAATCTGTAACACGGAATCTGAGCCTTTTTATTTGTTCTTTATCTTGAGCTTTCTTTCTCGTAAATGCTGAAGCCCCACCAAAACTTTTTGTTGACAACACAAAGCAGACGTGTGTGATCGAGTGTAAGCTAAAAATCAGCTTTCCAAATCCAAAAGTAAACAGCATTATGCAATTTTTATCTGACTTGAAATTTGAATCACGCATGTTTCATTTCAGTTCACTACCAGGACTCATCATAATACAAAATGTTAAAGAGTTCTCTTAAAAATAAGCTATAAGCAACGTTAGCAATAAACCAACATCAAAAAAGGAACAAAAAATAATAATATTCAAAAAGCTGAAAGCATGTGGTGCCAAAAGTCTGGCTGTCTCATCTGTATCGACCTTATGAAAAATTAATTTTTCAAAAAATGATCCACAAACTGTTCTGTTTCGAACGTACTGTAGAAGGCCTGAAACTGGAGATTACACCTTACAAATTCTTAAAAAAAGCCTTTACTTTATAAAAAAGTTAAATTTGACCAAAGTCCTGCAGGCATAAAATTTAATTACCGCCAGAATACATGTACTTCCGTGATAACTCGTGTGAAGCTTTCAAATTTGACAGACAGACATGTAACAATTTGAGCCTACATGTGCAAGGATTTTGTCTGCCGCCTGTTTGTGCAATTAATTTCTCAAGAGATCAGTCAAGTGACTCAAAACTCAATACTCGAACCTCGAGACTCGATCATCAAGACTCAAGACTTGATACTCAAAACTTTCGAGTATCAAGGATCGAGTCTCGAGGCTTGAGGGACTGTCAACTTACTTTGAGCGGTACTGTAGTAAAAGTCGTACATCAGGATCTTGCTGTTGTTGAGGATCGTCATCCCGACGTACACCGGCTTGCCGGAGCTTGCTTTTGGGAATGTTGATCTCTGCCAGGTCATTGGAAAACAAAACGTGGTTTGAGTAGAGCGAGCTGGTGACCAGGCGCCTTACTTCCTCCAACTCTTCGCTGTGCACGGCCTTTATGTCGACACGTTTCCGCATGTTTTCCATCGTCTTCCCCAACACCAAGTTATTTATCAGCTTGAAAAAGTCTTTTTCGAACGCGCTGGCCACCTTTTTCCTCAGCTCTATGTTCCGCTAGATGTACGGCTCCCTTCTATGGTCGGACTCCAGCGCTTGGTGCATGCACTGCAGTTTCATGCCCTGCTTCAGATAAAACTGCAAGTTACTGCAGCAGCTTCAGGCCCCCTAACCACTGGATGTCAAGGTCATTCATCAGTTTGTTTTGGTAGTCTGACATCCATTCCTTGACTGCCTTTTTCTCCGTTGCCAGGGGATAACTTTTGTGTTCTTGATGTAGTTCTGGCAAATATTCTAGATCAACCTCAAGGATCCATCCGGTCTTTGCAGCCTCTTTTTTAGAGGATTTGCTCCTCTGCGGGCATCTCGCATTTCCATTTGAAATTCCTTGCTGGCAGCGGCTTGGCCATCGCCCAGCTGTACAGGCTGTTCACATCGAAATAGGGAATGAACGTTTTTGGTTTGCTGGGATGTTAGTCCAGCAGCAACGGGTTGCTCGCCTTCGCGTGTGGCCTGCTCACCATCGAGGTGCCGCTCCACATTCCTGCTTCCACGAACAGGTGCATCGCCCATCAGCAGCTCCAACGCGACACCCATCTTCTTGAGCAGCATGGCCCAGCTGAGGCCCGGTCCGGTGTAATAGTGCACCGGGGCCAGCCTGTATTGCTCCATGTAAAGGAAATTGTCGAACAAGTCCGCCAGCAGAGCCACGTCTGTATTTATGTAAAGGCTGTGGTAGTCGCCCAGCATTTTGCACCCAAACCCCTTTGTGGGTCGGCTTCAGCAAAGGCTCTGCACACAACAGACACGTTTACTGGCTACTTGCTATCCATTAGTCGCTTTTGCCCCTTTTTGCGGTTTCATTCTCGGCCTCGCAAACCTGCATTGTCTGAGCAATTCGTAATAGCAGTTTTTGTAACTTTGGCCGCAATATTGGAGTGTGTTGTGGTCGCCCACAGGCATTGAGTCCAAAAAGTCTTGCTGCATCAAGCTTTTGTTGCACACATGGCATTCAGTCGTGGTTTTGTTCTTTTACCAGTCTTCTGTCGTCATCTCGAGGGGTGTGGGTGCAGACAGCTTTTCTGCTATTACCGTTTACAGTTTTCCCAGAGCCCTCAGAGACGTTATTGCCTCTGTAGAAGGTTTGCCTCTGTCAGAGGTTTTGCCCTCGCTTTTGCCTTTCCGCGATTAATGAAAAGATGCACGCGTTTTGTCACTCTCTCTTTTCTTTCGCCTCCAGCCCCCACTCACAGCCCGGCACCTTTCTGACCAGCACCTCTGTCTGCGTAAGTCTGCGCAAACAACATATGGCGCCTCCATCTGTTTTTTGAAGTTTTGATATTTCAGGAGGTTTTTCCCCTCCGCGGGCATTTTGATCCTTGCCGGCCTGCTGTTAACCCGGTGCAATGCTTTTGTGGTCTTAGAACAAGTCCGCTCTTGAAAACCCTGCCAGGTACATCATGCAGTAGTGTTTCACGTTTCTGTTACTGGTCTGGCCAAAGAGCAGCATGCTCTCCTGCGTCACGTAGCAGTAATGCTGGATTTCCCCTGACTCGATCAACATCAGGTTCACCCGCTTCACCGTTTTGTCCCTGTTGCTCAACCCGTACACCACCATGCCAATTGTTTTCCCAGCCGACGACATTTATTGCGAGGCCCACGTTTTGCACCTTGAGCTTGTCAATTTGCCTAACACCAGACAAGGAGCAGTTTACAAGATCAAGTGCTCTGACTGCCAAGTCTCTTACATCACAGAGAATGGTGCGAACCTGAACACAAGACGGACTGAACACAAACAAGCGACAAGGAACTGTGACGTCAACAATCACATTGCTGAGCACCGTCGACTTGCAAACCACAATATTGACTGCAACTCTGCTTACTGCTTGACCTACAACATTAACTATTTTCAACGACTGACTTTGGAAAGCTAGTTTACTAGCTTAGACAAAAATTCCCACATTTTTTAAGGTTGAAGGAATACATGTAAGTGTGATACATGTATTTCTTGTTTTAAGATTCTCGATCATGCCAGCACTTATTCTCAACTTAAAATAAAGGAGAGATTTCATATTGAACAGTTGAAACCTGAACTCAACAAACAAGTTGAGCATATTAGCCTGCCGTTGCATTTCTACATCTAATGTTGTTTACAGGGAGTTTTACAGTAGTTTAATTTTTGTTATTATGTAATGTAAGTAATCATTTGTCTTTCATCTTATTGGTTAGTTTAAATAAGTTTAACAGTTAACGAATATTTGAATTTGTAAAGGTTCATTGTATACAATATGTACAGTGTAGATCATTTTCACTGTCACGCAATAAATCGAACACCATTCAGTCAATAAAGTCAAGAAAAATAGATTTCATACGAGATAACAGAAGTAGCACAATGTAATGTCTCCAAGTTTTATGACTGTGTGTTACCCCAAACCACAGATGTTCGTTGAAACGTTTTCCCCAAAATTCACAGAGCTCAGTATGGAGCCACCATAATTATTAGTGCACCTCAGATGTGCACCAACATGGCGGCCGGAAAATAGTGTAAACATCTGGACCTTACTTTAGTTATCATTATTCTAGGCAAACAATAATCTGTTATGGATAAACAAACATTTTAGATTCACTGTACATGTACATAAAGACTTTTCCTACTGCTTCGACTTTTCAAATGACTAAAATTCATAATACAAGTACATGTATTCCTTTTATGATAAACATGATCGTCACGCACCACCATAATTCTGAAATTCAAAATGCGCTAGTTTTTAAACAAAGAATGCTAATGAGCCGAAACAAGTCATTGTAAACGGATATAAATTTATTAGCTCTGACGATCATTTTGATATTTTTTTAGTATTGGATTTTAGTACCTGATGACGTCACTTGAAAACAATCTATAGGAGTTCAGAATGTAGTTATATACATTTTGTATACCGATCATTTTGTAAATATTTGCTTTACATCCATATATTATAATGGCTGATGATGTTTGAAACATCGAAACATGAAAACAGGTTTCTTTTGTGTGAAAAGTCATTAAAGATATGATTCTAAGATACAATAATTGTACTCAATAAAATTAACTCTTATACCTCATAAAATACTGGATGTCCGGCCATGTCAAATATGTTCACTTTTACTTCTTTATCTTTAATGGAAACCCTGTATTGAAAGAAAAACGAAATGAAACTTAAGTCTGCATACAAGCCTAGTGGCTCATCAGGCCGGAGCTTGTCCCAGTTTCTGTAGCGTGAAGCGACTAGGAGTATTTTTGCTCCCGCCTGGATGGGACGGTAGATCGCAGGTTTCCCGCCTGAATTATTTCCCCAGTACAAAAATGCACAAGAAGTATTTCTTCTGTTAGTGTTAGTGCACTGGACTTCGGATCGAACGGTTCACATTGGAGCCCTGGCCAGGGAACTGTGTTGTGTACTTGGGCAAGACACTTTACATACAGTATATTGTCACAGTGCCTCTCTTCGCCCAGGTGTTAAACTCATCACCAATAGATGAGTTTGGGGAAGGTGCCTGAAGTTCCTTTGGGAACCGCCCCGAGCGTGGACAGTAACCATGACAACCCTGTGGGCGGCAACCACCAGGCACCGTCACACTGAAAAACAACTCAGTGGAAAAATCATAAGCTACCTATACTTACCACAAGGGATGGGAGGGGTGGGGGCAAAAGCAATCGCTGTCCCAGCTAGCAAACGGTAACACAAGCAAATGACTTGACCTCAACACGAGATCTGTAAAATTACTGAGGCCCTGAAAAGCCTTGGTGCACCCTAGATTCACGCATGAGACAGCTGGCCAGCATTGTCTCGAGTTTAACCTCGCCTAAATTACATTAATTTTATGGGTACCGGTGAAATTACCGCTGGGGAATAACCCAGCAGGTTGGACTAGCATCCCATTGAGGGAGATGTAGTACAGCTATAGAAATACTAGTCTATCTGTCTCTTCATGCTACGGAAACTAGGAAAAACTCCAGCCTAATGGGCCACTAGGCTCATATGCGGACTTTACCTTTTTCTACCATTTACATGTAATATACCTGGGTGGAGAGAGGCACTGTGAGAGTTAAGTGTCTTGCCCAAGAACACAAAGCAGTGCCCTGGCCAGGGCTCGAACTCGAACCATCCGAACCAGAGACGAGTGCTAACCATCATGCCACTATGCCTCCCACAGTCATAAATGAAAATTAGATTGACTGAATATTTCCCCAATCTGTACAACATTAAAAATGAAATGATCAAATTCCACATCTTCTTGAAGGTCAGAGCTTAAACCATGTCAGCAGATAACTACTGGTATATTTCTCTTTAGAACTGAACGCTGCCTTAGCACATTAATGTTCCTTTGTGGATATTTTCTGGCGTAAAATTATTCTATTCATTTGACATTAAGACAAAGTAATAAATTCATTTAATATTTTTTGATAACCAGCCCTATTTCTCTGCATCTTCTACTGAACTGGGTCAAACAGACATATTTATCTGTAATGGAAAAATAAAAGTTATTTTACTCACTTTGTTACGCCATAGTCAATTCCTATCGTTGTCATGTACTTGCTTACAAATCGCTTTTCACAATATCTCTTAATTATACAACTCTGAAGAAAAAAGAAGTAACATGCAAAATAATTAACAACTGCTCACCAAAGTGGAGGTGGCTAGTGGTGGATATTTACCAAGCCGCAAAACTGCCAGAAATGCAGGGATCCAGAATTCTGGAAACCAAGGACTACATTTCAGTTAGATTAGGAGATAATTAAGCATGCAACATGATAAACATGATAACAGTGAAGGACACTTTGACAATTTTGTCATCTTTACACTTAAATTAAGTTTTACTAGCTCGAGCTGATTTTTACTAACCTCGGGCTACCATGCTAGCAGAGATGTTGAACCCTGTTTTGATGCACGATGTCCACAAAATTAATCCATACTTAAGTTTATTCATTGGTTTCTCCTGTTATCTGACTTATTCTCTTTTTCTTTTTTTCTTAAAATACAGAGAAAAACTGAAATACATTTCATGATGTGGCACATTGTTAACAGAATTGAAAAAATGATAGTGAAGATGAACTTCAAGATTGAAATGAATTCTATTCATCATGATGTTTTACAGCCATCTTAAAATGTTTCCTACAAAATAGAAGTGTCACTTGATCATGTAAAAATGATACAATAGACCAATTTTGATATTTTAAAAATTCAGCCCAAAATGTAGTAAACATCACTGCGAGGCTCTGGGGAATAAATCCCTAAAACTCTATAGTTATTCCCCAGAGCCTCATGCTGAGGTCTATTGCATTAGGCTGAATTTTAAAATATTGAAACTTGTCTATTGTGAAAAATAATTCCCTTCATAGTTTATCATGTAGTACGCTTAATTTTCACCTGACCTATTAAACTGAAAATTTAATGTAGTCATACCAGGTTTTAGGATTCAGGGCCTACTGATTTCTGGAATATATTTCCAGCTTTTAGAACAACCGTACAAATAATGACATACATGTAGCAAACTGCTAGTTGACTGAAGTAAAAAAAAATGTAAATGTCATTTATTTACCCATGATAAACTAAGGAGCTTAGAGCTTGTTTTAAATGTGAACCATGCATTCTGGATCAAATTGGAATGTAGAAATGTTGGTTTATGAGGAGAGGGGGAAACCGGAGTACCCGGAGAAGAACCAGGGTTGTCAGTACGTTTTCGAGTAGCAGGTTCCCGCTCAGAATTGACCTACTAACATTCGGAGTAGCCAGCGCAGTATTCAGAATAGCCAGTGATATGCGCCGGTTGCCACCTTATTTTGACAACCATGAAAAACCTGTCAGAGCAGGGCCGAGAACCAACAACAAACTCAACCTTTGTATGACGTCAGGTCCGGGAATTGAACCTGGGCCACACTGGTGTAAGGCGAGTGCTCTCACCACTGTACCAACCCTGCTCCCCCAAGAGTCAAAAGTCACACAAGGGTGCTCTCTGACTTTTCCTGTCGATTGAACCTGTCAACTAAAGGCATATTACAGTGTGGACACTCAAACCATGAATTTTCAGCACCTATGAAAGCTAATTCTTCTGTTTATATGAATGGCTAACATTGGATAATGGTAAAAAAATGTAAAAATATATGTCAAATGTTCACGGTTCGAGTGTCCTGACTGTAAAGTGCTACAATCAGCTAACACTTTGAATAGCTGAGCCATTATTTAAACTCCACACTGTTACAAATTGATAAAAGCTTACGAAATCGTGAAGTGCAATGTATAGTTCGCTAACGCTGATATACAGCAGTATACATGTACAACCAAGGTAATCTCAATTATAAAAATTTATAATGCTAGCTCCATTCTTTTATAACAGACTTCGACATGACAACAAAGTAATAAAAACAAAATAAGACAAAGCAAACAGTCGAAAATTCAACATGCTATCGTACCTTTCCTGTCTCAGCATTTCCCATGCTAATGATTTTAATCCTAATGGCTGTCTTGTTGCGATGAAATTTATCCATACCGATCAATATCGAAGCTAGACCCGTTAGAACTGCGAGAACTTCGCTATAAATCTTGTTGTAGCCGTCGAAGGAAATTTTGCCATGACTCCATAACAAAAAAACCTCTCACTGTGCCGTGCATTTCTGGAGCAGCACTCCAGGCGATCTGAGTTCGAAAACAACTAGAAAATGACTTGCGAAGTTATGAATTTGTCGTAAACAAACTCAAAAGTTCATGGAAACCACGTTGACGCCATCTTGGCTTCTAACTTCGTTACCAGTTCCCGCGGACAAAACACGTGGAGATGAGCCCGGGCAAAATCACGAAAATTAAATTTTCTGGGTGAGAGTTCGTGACTATAGAGTGGCCTGCGAAAGCAGACGATTTTTTCGGCTCTTTTCCGAAAAAAAATGTCTGCTCTCTCAGGCTAGTTCGTGAGAGTTGATGAGTTGACGAGAGTTAAACAAGCTCTTATAAAAAGACTGAAATTAAAACATTACATACAAAATATATTTACAGTAAAGACTACCTAGCCTCTTCAATCGCACGCCAGTTTGGACTCTATAAACTACAAAGCCGTGCTTTTTTGGATTTTAATTTCTTTACAGATTTCAGTTTGTTTACAAGTTTGGAATGATTTTTATTCCTTAACTAATCTTTACGGGACGTGTGTCGAAAGAAGTTCTTAGACGAGATGTCTTACAATTCGAGTGTACAGTCTTCAATTCCTAGCCTCGGCGATGGAAATTACTCGAATGTCATATCAAGGACTTCACGTCCGGCTGCAACGCAGGCTACTCTATCATGGTCGTGGAAATCTCAGTTGCAATTATTCAGTGTAAACCGAAATAAATAAAAAGTTATATATATTAATTCGCTCTTTCGACCGTTAGAAGCACAAAAGGTTTAAAATTGAACGAAATAAAATAAACCGATATCCCTCATCAGAGCTGTGTACATACTTGAGTATTGATAGGTCAACAACGAGTGTTTTTTTTTTTTGTTTTTTGTTTTTTTTTTTTGCACAGGAAATGTCAAATGTCTTAAAGGAACTACGTTAGCTGCCTGTGGAGCATAGAATCAGATTCAGGCTTCTTTTATTTAACAAATAAAGAAGCCTAGTTTATACGTCGAATTTAATTCAGACGAATTCAATTCAAATTAAATTCGTCGATCAGTCGACGATTAGTCGACGGGTGATTTAGACGTCGAATTAATAACACGAATTTAATTGTTTTTTACCCGGACTTCCATACCCGAGCCTTCAGAATTTATGTGGTAATCAGCGGTGAATTTAAAAAACCGTATGAAACACGCAGATTACGTGGATAAACAAAAATAAAATGGCGAGGTTCTTCGTTGAAGGGTTCGTTTTTCCCAATAGCCCCAACACGCGGCAGACAATAATACACACTTATGTTTGCCTCCCATCCCAACGTCTCTTCGTTCTCTTCGGCAATCGAACATTCCAATCGAACACATACACTTTTTCCACAAGATATGCATGAATACTTTGTATTCCTCTGGCTGAATTGTGCACACGTACGGCAACTTTTTCCTCCACAAAGAAAAGCGGGAAAGACGAGGGAAAATGTGAGAACGAAGGAACTGTTTGCGCATGCGACATGAACGAAATATACCACGGGCTCAAAGGATGTACATTATATATAAATTTTAATAATGTATGCATTTCATTCGATCCGTCTCTTGTGCGACGTTTAAATTGAAGACGCGTTATCGCAATTGTATCCGTCCTAGCCAGACGGATAAAACGTGTTGGACGAATTTAATTCACCCGACGAATGTAATTCGATTTATACGTTAAATTAAATTAAATTCGTCCAAATTAAATTCGACGATTGTGCGACGTATAAACAGGGTCTAAGCCATGTATTATACTGTCATAAAACACGACGGGCATTTGAGCACACGAGAGAAATGTAGAAAACACGAGCCGCAGGCGAGTGTTTTCTACGTATGAAAATTATCGAGTGTTCTCAAATGTCCTGCGTGTTTTATGACAGTATAATATATGGCTTAGGCTTCTTCATTTGCTTCCGCGAGTAAAAATGCACGATCGATAAACTGAAGCAATTCAATTTCGCTTCTTCTACTTTCCTCTCGAACTTAGAAGCTTCTTCAACAATCTCTGCAGCTCAGAATTTTGTCAATTTCTTCATAGAAAATGTTCGCCGCCATCCCTTGCGAATTTTCGCTAGAGTAAAGCTGACGAAAAACAATAAAACAAGCTTTTTCTATGTTTTATACTCTGATAAACCATGGGTTTTTGACCAATCAGAGCGCGCGCAGAGTCCTATCTATATTATAATAACATATAAAATGTCTGGATAATAACGCTCGGTCTTACCTTATAGATTTAGTTCATCCGGATGTACCTGTTCGTAATCTAAGATCAACATCAAAATACTTCTTAGAGGTTCCGCATTATAACCCAGAAAGCTTTGGCCGAAGGGCCTTCAATGTTAGCGCTCCAAGACTTTGGAACGCTCTACTGGATGCCGTCAGGGACTATATACAGCCAAAAGCAGATTTTAAGAGACAGTTGAAAACGTATCTTTTTTATAGATGCTTATAAATGACATCTATAATTTTATTATTTTATTTTGTGATCATATTCGCTTTTTTATAATTTTGTTGGCTCTTTATTGGGATTGTATTTTTAAGGTAATTCCATTGTAAAACGCTATTGAGTTATAGGGAATTAGCGCTATACAAATTATAATTAGCATCGTTATTGTTGTTATTATTATTTCTTTTGCGTTACATTCGATCAGTTCAGAATCAGTCCGCGAAAAACGGTCGAAATATCCGACCTAAAAATTTACAAAGAACTTTCTCTCATCTTGGGCCAAAGCCTCATGCTGTACACATTTACACGAGCGAAGAGTCAACTGAGATGAGTCGACAAAACACCCGGTAGCCCTTTCGGCCCGGGAGTGGGGAAATGCTTGATGGAGTTTTGTCCCCAGGGTGGGGGTGGGGTAAAACGAAAGTAACTTGTCGTTGTTCTTCGAAGTACATCACTTATCGGTTGACACGATAGTGCCGAACCGCGTGAAGGAGACGGCCTATTTCCAGGAATAATCTCTAAAACTTGAAGCCAGTTGGTTAGAGAAGAACAATCTCTGGCTTAATCAGAATATGTATTTGAAGGTTAGTTACTTTCCCTTTATGAATTGTTCTGTTCGCTGGTTGCAATCATCCTTCTTTCAAGCAAGTGTTCTTGAAGTGCGCGTTAGTGATTTTCCTTTAGCTTTCTTTTACGAATGTAGTCTTCGTGATTTCTGATTTCCTATGAATGTAGTCGTCCTTGTTCCTTTTCTAGATAAGCGTTCAAAGTCCTAATGAGACGTCCGACAAGTCGGCTCCCAATTAGATCATGGTAACGAGAGAGTCGCGAGAAGCGAGCGACCTCCCGTACAATTCAGAGATAATACCTAAAAAAACCACCGCTTTTGCTATCTGTAAAGAAATCCCTATTTTCTATCTAAATTTTGTACACAAAACGACGTCCTTGTGGTCGATGAGAAGTCCCGGGGTCGGGGAATTGCTTCTGTCTGTGTGCCCGGCGGTGAGAAATAGCCCGCCAAATAAGAAAATAATGGCAAATGCCCCGTGGAGAGACTTTTTTTCGCACAATAAATAACAAATTGGTGTCGTGCGACCGGCCTCTTACGGAAGCTTTCATGTTGCATTGACTGAATTATTCAAATCCAGCTGTCCTCTGAACAAAAGGCAAAATGAATTCTATTCTTTCAGAAGAAATAAAGAAACGAACAACCTTGTATAATTACCATCAAATGAATTTATCGAAAATTGCTTTGTCCCAAACTGATACAAATCTAAAACAGACGAATAATATATCGTTATAAATTAATGAAAGTTCATTGACGAACATTTCATTTAACCAGCATCAAAAATTTCCGTAAGAATCATGTTCAGCTTCTACGTGAAAAGATTGAAGTCACATTTACGATCAAATTAACAGAATGTCCTCCTCGATGATTTCATGATTTTCTTTGTTGTAAAGCGAAAATAACCGTTTTGTCTTCCTGCAGGCAACGGCGCAGCCAACTAGGGACACAGAGCACATTGGAACAATCGAGATCAATGCGGGGTAGGGCCTGTTGGTGTCCACTTGACTTAAGAATGCGATTGCTGTTGAATAACTCGCAACGACCCCAAAAAGACATCTTGAGGACTTGAAAAATGACATGGCGAAATTAGCGACGATGGCGCCGATTATGATGTCACCCGTTCCGAGGAAAACGTGTGTCTGGTTCTCACCGAAGCGCACTGTAAAAACGGACGGCAGTTCCCAGGCGCTGTTCATTTCAAATAATTGGCACAGGAGATTTCCGCATTCCCCAACGCTAAGGATTTGTGGGGATGGGTCATTCATACGGGCCAGGAGGCAAACATCGTACACAAGCGCCGTCCAAAGGAAAATTTGCAAAAAGGCAAAGTTCCGGAATTGAACATGACTGGCCAAAACCGCAAACATTGCGATTATAATGTTGTTGATAATCCATCTGAACTCGGTCTGCACTGATAACAGCCAAATTGCGCCGAACAAAATTCCCAGTAAATAACCCAGCTTCAAAGGCAGCCATTGGGTGAACGCGATGATTATGAAACTGACGACGGCGACATGTTGTAAGAATATCATCACGGACGGGTAATATTGGAGAACGACTACTGTTAATCCCATGGCGGCGAAATAAGAGAAGTTCAGTAGCAGATACTGTGGTAGTTTAAGTTCTGCCCCTTTGCCTTGATTTTCAAGCGCTTTGTTTTCTTGGTTATCTGTTTCGTCG